>MINK01172965.1:2684-20790 GCA_001735545.1 Phormia regina
TTATTTTAAAGGTTATTTTTCATTTAAAACAATAATTTAATTAAAATTGTGCTAAAAAAGTAGAATTTCTTCAATAAAAAGTACGTGTTTACTCTGTGACTGATTGAAAACAATGAAATGTTATAAGATTTATTAGAATACGTTTACCCCTTGTTTAAGATGTAATATAATATAAACAAAATGGTTACTCTCAAATTTGGTACTCTCTGTTAGTGTTATCTCACATATTATGTCTATGTGTAAACGGTATGTAAAGATAGAAAGGAACTAATTCATTTAACGTTACTGGAATGTAATGTCTTTTGTGATAACAAGGTTTATTGTACACAGTGATGCCAGATAAAATTTAAGAAAATTCCCTCTGTTTAGTTAAAAAATTCCCTTTTTTGAGAAAACAAAATTCTATTGTATTAAAAAAAATATATATTGAAATGTAGTTTTTAATTGTAATTCAATAAAAATATACAAAGAAAAATATTTTTAAAAAAGTACGTGAACACACAAATTAAGATTTCCTTTTTTTTTTAAATGAGCATGATAATATTGCATTTCTACTTAATTATTTAAATTTGTGTCGTTTTTTTAGAAAAATGTATACATATTAAAGAATTCCTTATTTTCACATAAATTAAAATTCCTTCCCTTTTTTCTTGCCGCTAAAATTTTCTCAAAAAGGATAAATTCATTTACTTATGCATATACCTAATATAATTATCGTCTTGAATTGGCCACAGGTCTAGAAAGAAGATTCGTTCCCGAATTTTGATACAATATGTACTAAAAAATTTATAATTGGTGAATTTCTGAAATGTATGTATAATTTCATTATAGCCAGCCATTTTAAAACAACTCTGAATTTCTTCAAAATATGCACCAATCCTAGGACTTTTAAATCAATGTTTCTGTTTTCTAATGATGTATGGCTGTTGAATTTATACTTTAGCTAAGTTAAAAGCTAGAAACTTTCAGTTTTTATCTTGCTTGCCTTACTCAAAGTCTCGTCAAAAACCATTATTGCCATATCTAAAGAGTTATCGATTTTGAAATTATTATCATAGTAAAATTACTTTAATTTGGTACTTTATAAAAAGTAACATTACGGTTAACAGTTAGCATTTAAACAATCTCCTTTTTTCATCCCTGAGACACAGACGAATACATACATATGTACTATTATAATTTGTTTCATATTCATTCAATATTGTGTTTTATTTCATTTTGTTTCATTATTTCCGGTATTAATATATTTCCGTCTCAACTTTTATTTATTTCAATTTTATTTAATTCAATATGCAAATTTAAATGTTTTTCTTGTTTATAATTATAGCGGGAGCGTAAGGAACGTAAACAATATTTAGAGGAATGGGGATTGGGTGATGATGACTTAGAGGGTACACGAGGTTTTAGCGTAGCTGAGAAGCTCGAATCAGCTAAATTTGCACAAACTGGAATGGTACGCGAAATGCGTGGTAGTGATTTAAATGTCGCGTAAGTACTAAATAAATTTCATTTGTATTAAAATACATTTATGTGTATTTATGTACGTACATATGTATGTTAGTGCGTGCATCTTTTACTAACTTTAATTTGTTTGGGTTTTTTTTTTTCAATCAACTTTCAGTTTCTTGCAACAGTATGGATTCAATATACCTTTATTGTTTCGCGAAAAAACTGGTTTGGGTATACGTATGCCAGATCCTAATGAGTTTACTGTAAATGATGTACGCTTATGTGTTGGTTCTCGTCGCATACTTGATGTTATGGATGTGAATACACAGAAAAACTTACAAATGACCATGAAAGAATGGCAACAGTATTATGATAATCCACAAAAAGATCGTTTGCTTAACGTTATTTCATTAGAGTTTTCTCATACTCGTCTAGATAGCTACATACAAAGTCCCGATATTGTGAGACAAATAGATTGGGTCGATGTGGTCTGGCCTAAAAGTTTAAAAGACGCTCAACGCGAAGGTACAAATCTTTTGGGTAATATGATGTATCCCAAGGTTCAGAAGTATTGTCTGATGTCTGTGAAAAATTGCTATACAGATTTTCATATTGATTTTGGTGGTACTTCTGTTTGGTATCACATATTAAAGGGTAGCAAGGTGTTTTGGTTAATACCTCCCACAGAAAAGAATTTACAGCTGTATGAAAAATGGGTGCTATCGGGAAAACAGGCCGATATTTTCTTTGGCGATACAGTAGAAAAATGTGCACGTGTTTATCTCACAGCCGGCAATACTTTTTTTATACCCACTGGTTGGATACATGCGGTCTATACACCCACAGATTCTTTAGTATTTGGTGGTAATTTTTTGCATTCTTTCGGTATTGTTAAGCAATTAAAAACAGCACAAGTTGAAGATGCTACAAAGGTGCCACAAAAGTTTCGTTATCCATTCTTTACGGAAATGCTGTGGTATGTTTTGGCTCGTTATGTTTATGTCCTCTTAGGACATTCACACTTGGAAGGGGAGCCTTCTATAGAGGAAAGTGAAATGGCCTCTAGGCCGCACATACATCTTACCCATTATGAATTGTTTGGTCTTAAAGAAATTGTCATGTATTTGTATGACTTACCACCAAATAAGAAAAATGTACCAGAATTGGTAAGAGACCCGGTTGCTTTAATTAAGGATGTGCGAACCCTGGTGGAAAGACATTGTAAAGATAAACCGGAAATGGCTATATCTGGCGAATCGGTGCTGAAGCCTCCTGGTTTAATGCATCCTATTTTTCAAGAGTATGATCGTTCACGAGTTAAGCAGGAAATTAAACAAGAAATTGCAAGAAAAAATGCCGAAATTATAAGAGAACAACAACAAATGAATAGGGAACAGCAACAAGCCGCCGATTCTTTAAATACTAACACAGTCACTGCTCATTTGGCGTTTAGTGGTACAACAACAGTGACCACTGATAATGGTATTACCATTAAAAAAGAACCAGTAGAAAATGGTAATATACAACAGTCATCTACGACACCACAACAACAGCAGCAGCAGCAACAGCCAACTTTTGTTTCTCCCACAGATAATATTAAATACAGACCTCCTAAGAAAATGCATTTGGCTAATGCTGTAGCAGCGGCCGCCAACATTAATAACAATAACAACAATAATAATAACAATAGCAATAATAACACTGTTAGTGTTATAGCTTCTTGTTCTAGTTATAATTCAGCTCATACACAAATTCTACCCCCCATACAAACATCACACGGCCCCAGCAGCACTTCCACAGACAACTGTCATTCACCTGGTGACTCATCCAAGATTTCACCAAATGTTACCGGACTAGGACAGCCTCGTAGGAGACGTACTCGTTGTAAAAATTGTGCTGCTTGTCAAAGATCCGATTGTGGCGAATGTAGCTTCTGTTTAGATATGGTGAAATTCGGTGGACCCGGCAGAGCCAAACAAACCTGTATGATGCGTCAATGCTTGTCGCCTATGTTGCCCGTAACAGCACAATGTGTATTTTGTCATTTGGATGGTTGGCGTCAAACGCCAGTTTCACCACAAACCAAACAATTGGCCTCTATCGATGGCCCATCTTCGTTAATGGAATGTTCTGTGTGCTATGAAATTGCTCATCCGGATTGTGCGCTCTCATCACTAGATGGTACAGAATATGCAGCCGATGCAAAGGGAATTGTTAATGAGGATTTACCAAACAGTTGGGAATGTCCGAGTTGTTGTAAATCGGGGAAGAATAATGATTATAAGGTAAGCTTTTATATTAAATATTACTTGATATTAGCAATCTTTATACTCAATATAAAAAATGTATATTTTGAAATTCCGTTTGTAATACAAAGAAATGTTCATCTAAGACAATTCTTTAGGACCTTTACATACGGTTTACTTGGTTTTTCAATGGTTATGGACAAAAATACGTCAAAACAACTCTTCGATAATGATCCATATAATAATTTATATAATATTTATATATAATTTGTTTTTATGTATATTTATATAATTTATGCAGAAATTATATATTTTTCGATAGTAGCAGGAAAGATAAAAAATGTTTTCAAACTTAGGATTAATACAGGACAGGTATGTAAGGCAGCACTTACAAAATATTGATAGTCGGACTGATGAACTGTCACAGTAAAAGTCTTAAGATGTTATTGGAATTATTTGATTATCTAGTTCCTCCGTTATCCGTACACAAAGTAAACATTAATTAACGCGTATTTAATAAATTGTAGAGTAAACTTTTATTATATTTTTTATCCGAATATATCCTTACATGTTTAGGTTTGTCATTTATTCCCAAATTATCTTAAAAATAATTTTATATAGATATATGCAAAGAAATCTAATTAAAAGCTTTTTCTTATTTTCAGCCTCGCCATTTTCGTGCTCGCCAAAAATCATCCGAGGTTAGACGGGTATCTGTGGGAGGTGTTAATATCAGCAATAGTGGTGATCATTTAGATGGTCATATGCCATCAAATATACAATACAATGATTTTGTATTTACCAGTGAATCTGAAATGGAATCAAGTTCAGCTAATACAAACAATTGGAAGCATGGCATTAAACGTCATATACCTTTGGATGTGAAAACGGAGAGAAATTATGATACCCCTTCACCGGGCATATCACCAACGGCAGTGGACAAAGTGAAAAGGCGCAAAAGTGATGATGGTTTAAGTATGTGTAGTAGTATGCAAGATAGCATAGATGCAAATGCTTCCATAGACTGCAATATAAGTGGAATTGGTGGTAGTGGAGGCGGTAGTGGTGCAACGGGAGGGCAAGGTTCACGTAAAAAGAACTCTATACGATCTCAACTCGCTCAACAAATGCTAAACTCTTCTTCGAGGGTTCTAAAAAAACCATCTTATGTTGTGAGACCAGGAGCTCACTCGGGATATGGCAGCGGAAATGGCAGTAGTCATTCTACACCAAATTTGGCTTTAGATGCCACGCTTTTAAAGATAATATTCCGATATTTGCCACAAGAAACCTTGGTAACCTGTTGTTCCGTATGTAAGGTGTGGTCTAATGTGGCAGTCGATCCCGATTTATGGAAAACTATGAACTGTGCTGAAATGAAATTATCCGCTTCTCTATTAACCGCCATCGTAAGACGTCAGCCGGAACACTTAATCTTGGATTGGACACAAATTGCTAAAAGACAATTAGCCTGGGTTATTGCCCGTCTGCCGGCCCTTAAGAATCTCTCTCTACAAAATTGTCCTATACAAGCTGTTTTAGCTTTACACACCTGCCTTTGTCCTCCTTTACAAATTTTAGATTTAAGCTTTGTACGTGGTCTTAATGATGCGGCCATACGCGACATACTATCACCGCCCAAAGACTCCAGACCCGGTCTAACCGATTCGAAAACACGACTAAGAGATTTGAAAACGTTAAGAATTGCTGGAACAGATATTTCCGATGTGGCCTTGCGTTATATAACACAATCCTTGCCACATCTGATCCATTTGGATGTGTCTTCATGTCAACGCATAACCGATGCTGGAGTCGCACAAATTGGAACTTCGCCCACGGCCATTGCAAATTTAGTAGAATTAAATTTAAGTGCTTGCCGTTTGGTATCTGAATTATCATTGGATCATTTAGCAAAATGTGATCAATTAGTTTGGTTGGACTTAAGACATGTACCACAAGTATCCACCCAAGCTGTTATAAAATTTGCTGCCAAATCGAAACATGATTTGTGTGTTAAAGACATAAAACTCGTAGAAAAGCGAAAAATACCTCAAACACCACATTCTTCTGGCGGCGCAAGTAGCACATTTTCCACCTCAACAACACCCATTTCATCAGCTGCTGGTTCAGCAAGTATTTGGAATGATTAATATCACCACTACAACAAACAATAGCGATTGATACAAAACCCCACAGCAATGCACCATGTTAAAGTTAAAAAAACAAAATAAAATAACCAAAGATTTAAAACATTTTTAAAAATTTCTTTCATCATTTATAGATTTTAAACGAATATAAAACACACAAAACAAAATAGAAACGCAAATAATCCAATAGATATAAAAAAAATTAAATTATATCTCTATGAAAAAGCATTCCCCTTTTATGATCTTTTAAATAGCTTTAACTTTTAAGCTCAGTTTAAAATAAATTAAAATTTAACCCAACAATGATATAAATATTGAATATAACAAATTGCAACCTTTAATTAATTAAAATTATTATATAAAAATAAAAATGTTAACGACGATATTTTATTAATACATAATGTATATCGTATGCATATAAAATTTTTTTGTCGTAACACTTTCTGTTGTCTCCTCAATTGTAATTAAGTTATTATACAATGAATAAACATTAAAAAAAATGAACAAAAAAAAAAAAAAAAACATTCGCACATTTTTAGTGTCATATTTAAAATTTTATAAATTTTAAATTATCATGCAACTCAAATGTATCATATAAAAATATTAATAATAACGTATAAGAAGAATTATTTGGAAGTAAATATATATATATACATATAAAATAAAAATAAATGTATTGTATGAACAAATATTAATAAAAAGAAAATTTATCAATAATATTAAAAAAATTAAGATAAACTAATGTTTTAAATTTAAAGAGTTCTTCATAATATTTGCATATTTATCAACAATTCCATAGAAGTTCGTACAAAAAAATGCTATTTTTTCGCTTCAAACTTTAATTATTATTATTATTTTTTTTTTACATTACGGCTGGGCCCTTCACCATTGTTGACGTGGATGTTGCAAAAAGTACAATATTGCCAATTTTAACATAACTGACTTATACATACATGTATTTGAATGACAAACTTATCCATATATAACCAACAACAATAATAAACAATTTTGTAGGAACACCTCTCAAGCGATGCTTTAAAAATTAGCTGAATATGAGAAAAATGTTAAAAAAAAAATTTAAAATTTATCTTCACAGCAACTACATCCAAATCTCTAGGGACACTCTAATGTACATATATACAAACAGATCGCATATACAAACAACAACAAGAATATCACTGCTGTTGTCAACTAAACCGATGGGATATAGTGGACCAGTGGAAGAAAGATTTTGAATTTTTTGTGCAAAAACGAAGTCGTTAGCTTGTATAAGAGCCTAGAAAAGCCGGTAACTAATATGATTTTTGGGAGATTTTTGCCGATATCTCAATTATTTATCAACCGATTTT
The DNA here is from genome assembly GCA_001735545.1 of Phormia regina. Lineage (NCBI taxonomy): Eukaryota > Metazoa > Arthropoda > Insecta > Diptera > Calliphoridae > Phormia > Phormia regina. Next base: position 9,876 of record MINK01172965.1, read on the forward strand.
GCTTATTTTTATTTCACCTGTGGTAAAGGTTATAATAAAGGTGCAAAGATGGTTTTCTAAATGTTTAGTAACTTTTTAAATCCAATGCAACGCAAGGACATTCAGCCCGTTTAATATAATATTTTCATGGAAGCTGTTCTTTTGCGGTAGACGTTTTGGAACGGAGTCTCTTTAATCTAATATCAATATACTGCGTTTCAGTTGTGGATAAGGCCATGATCTTCTGCCGCTTAATTCACTATAATATTGTAACAAATTGAAGAGTAAATAAGTAGCCTGTTGTATACATAATTAGCTTTTAGATATCGAAACAAGAAATGCAGTCACAGCATCCATTTGATGAATTTAAAAATCATAACCAACTATTAACGCAATTAAATACATTAGCGATTTATACATCATTACAGGTGCAAATGATTCGTTATAATCGACACCTACTTCTTGACTATAACATTTAGCTACTAATCTTGCTTTTATTCTAACTGCATTTGTTTTGGTTTTGAACGCCCATTTAAATGAAATTACCTTTTTTATTAATTGGCAATTGTATTAGGGTCCAAGTATTGTTATCCATTGATTATCTGCTTTCATTCTTTGCGACCAAATCTGCAGCATAACGTGATGACAATTCTTTTAAATAGTTACGAATTATGTAGCACAAATATTATACGATTGTCTTGGCTTTTTAAAAATTTTCTGTGATCTTCATAATTCAAAATTATCTTCTCTCGGTATTTTCTTATTTCTATCAAAATTTATACCAACTCTAGTCTCTTGTACATTGTTGAGGATTTTTTTAGAAAATCCCATAAAATGAATCATTTATATCTGTATTTTGAATAGAATTTTTTGGCACGTTCCGATTTTCTTCGGGTTCTACAATTAATATTTGTAAACACATATTATTATTATTTTACTGCATTTTACTTTTTCATCCTCTAGTCGTTATTACTTCGTTCTTATTTGGATTATAAATTCGATATGTCCTTTATTTCGCACTATATACCATCAATGGATTTTTTGTTTAACTTCTTCGCTTTTCTTTGGGAATATGATCCATAACCTTACATCCAAATACTTTTAAATGTTTTAACGTAGGTTTTTTGTTGGACCAAATCCTTTTTGGAGTAATTAGATTTCCTCTAAATGGTACACGATTAACTAAACAGGCAGCAGTATGTGAAGTTTCAGCCCAAAATGTTTCATTTAATTCAACAAATAATATACAACTCATTATTTTTTGAACACTGATGTTCAACAAAATTCTTAATTTTTACGAATTTGTTAAAAACATCAGATTTCTTTTAACTGGAATTGCAAATACTTTTCGTGAATAATCGTTAAAAAGTTAATAAATACCGATTTCCCGAAAAATGATATTCAACAAAGCAATGGAAATAATAATGGAACTTCGGAAGGGCTTATTCCATTTTTATGATATTTCACATGGTTATACCAGATGTTTTGAGCTTGCACCATATAGACCTACATGGAGCGAGTCCATAGAATCCCAAACACATCGTGTATAAGATTTCTAGAAAACGATCTGATACTTTATATCTGAACCGATTACAAAGATTTTATATAGGAGAATTCTGCTTGTCGAGATCTGCAAGAAACATCATCTCATGCATTGCATGGCCTGGAAGTAGTTCTGATATTACCTCTTATAAAATTACCAGTCTCGACCGTATTATGAATATGATTGTTCGTTATATATACAATGTTTCTCTTCGTAAGCATATCTCACAATCAATTATAGGTTTTTGTGAGTTTTATTTCATATCGCAATAAGATGTTTTTAAAATCATTAAATTTGGACCCCCAGCTTAGTCAGAGTTTACCTTTCACATTCTTCTAAAAATTCGCAAGTTAGTATAAGATTAAGAAATGTTAAATCATAAAATTGTAATTTTTTAATTTAAAAGAATTCACAACTATTTTACTGTCTATATCTGTACATCAAAGTGAAATAATACAAAATTAACACAACTCTGGTCGACAAAAAAATTATGGATTTTGATGTGGTAAATGCGAATTTGCTTTCAGTTTTTCCATCGGCTTTGAACTTTTTATGGGAGTGTTTTATATTTCGTCCATAGTAAGCCCATAACTCTAATATATTTCCCCACAATTCAAGAGCGTTGCGCACAATAAACATAAGTATTACAAATGATGCGCACCAAAAAACCCCCACCCTAATTTTTTCATGTGTTCAATCAAAAAATAAAGTTTTTATTTCAGTTTTTTGTTGATAAAATTTTTTATGCGGAGCTCAACAGATAAATAATTCCGACATCAAGCTACTCTAACAAAAAAGGTCTCTTAAAACAACTGCAAGCTATTTTTGAAGTAAATATTTGAAGATTTCTAGATACGACAATATATAACATACCAGATACAACTTCTAATCCATAAAATATATGCGGCGTTAAAAAGCCAATCTATATCGGATACAATAAGGTAAATAAATAATATTCGAATAAATCCTACGTAATATTCCAGACACCCTATAAAAATATTGTCAACGTGACTTTCAAAGGTAAGTAGATTATCGATATAAACACCAAGAGATCTCAGCTAATATACAAAAGAAATTTTGTAGATCTTCTGATATGGGGAATACAGAAACCTGTATTCCTCTGCAATGTTCAGCAGTATTAAGGTAGATCCTTTCAAAAAGAACACAGAACATTGTTAGACACAACCATAACAAATATCGACCTGATGGAAAAAACTAAAAACTGATTCAAGTTTAGCATGCGGAATTTCATCTAGTACACCTATATTTTGAAGGATAATTTTTTTGTTGGACAGTGTAATAAGTGTAAAAATCATGGATATAAGTTAGCTAATTGACAGCGCTTTTTCTAAGATTTTCAATTTTGAACAATAATCACCATTTCATAATTAAAGCTTTAGTAAAAAAATTTTAACATACATAAATACTTGTTTGTAGATATTTTTCTCTTTTTATTTCATTTTATTATTAGTATTATTATTTGGATTTAAAAATTCATTTTAATAATTATACTTACTTTGTATTTTCGGCAAATTAAATTTTTTTGTGACCATGAATATGATGTTTTTTTGTCGATGATAAATATGAGCATGAACTTAATTTGAATTTGAAGTTATTTTAAAGATAATTAGATTAATATTTAGCTTGTTTGTAATCAGGTTCATCAGAAGATGATTTAGATTTACGTTTTTGTATAATGCCCTAAAAAGAAAGATTATTGATGAAATTTTTTTTAAAAAACAATAGAATTAGTTAGAGTAACCAAGTTAGATTATAAACTATACCTGAATTTTTTGCCATTCTCTATCCAATTCAGCCTTTTCACTTTTCTCAGTTTTATTTTTACGCGTTTTACGACCATCCTGCATTTTAACACCATATTGAAAGGCAGCTTTGGGTAAAGCTTCTTTGGTACTCATATAATCCGAATATTCTTCTTGGGTATCGAAATCCCAACGACCTATAGGACCTTTTTTATTACCCAAATCCATTTTTGTATAGTCCACTTCATCATCAGAATCATCAATGGCATCGTTCATTTCCTCAAGACCAGGATAGCATTCAGCATAGCCTTCAGGTTCATTGGCAAATCGTGACGCTATAGATTTATTAATTTTGGGTGGCGGGGGTATATTGATAGGTTCAATTTCATCCGTTTGTTTGCTAGAGTCTCCAAAGTAGGAAGAAGTTGTTGGTTTAGATGAGGATGAGGACGAATGACCATATTTATCTGATTTTGATTTCGAATCATTTTTACTAGGTGGTTGATAGTCACCAATGTCATCATATATGGAGTCACCAGCTGCTTGTTTATGAGCAGATTTTGAAGACGATGATGACAACGTCGACGAATGCAATTGATCTATATCACGTTCATGGAATAATGGCTTATCTTTATCACGCTTCTTATTTTTCTTATTACGTCCACCTGCCCTTAAATATGACAATATTTGAGATAATTTATTGATTACAATGTCATTGGTGGTCAATGTGGCTGCATCTTCTCTATTTAGAGGTACCTCATATTTGGATCGTATTAATGTTGTTGGAATATCCGTTTCTCCAGCATCTTCTTCCAAATCTATGACATAAGCCATTCTGCCAGGGGCAAATAATTCAATACGTTGTATTTCTTTCGAACGTCTGGCTTGTATTATATTAAATATATTGCGTGCCATAGTACCTTTAATGGCCATATTATCTTCAGCTTCTCTACGTTCTTGTTCCAATCTTTCCGCTGCTGCCTGAGCTTCAGCCATTTTTTCTGAAGCGGCCGCCGCGGCAGCCATTTCTCGTTCTTCCTGTTCTTTTACAGTTAATTCCGAACGAACTTTTTGCAAAAGTGCATAATCCAAACCCTTTACCAAATGAGTATGTTCCATGTCACCACCCAAAAATTTAGATTCCTGTATAATTCGCCTTCTTCTCTCAGCAGCATCAATGCCAGACTTCATGTCTGGGGCAACTGCACGATAGGCATTTGTATTGCCATGACCAGGTGTACTAACATTTTGGTAATCAGGATTGGCACCATCTCTTCTTTCCCGTGCACGATCTCTGTACTTTTCCGATAACTCTTGCAGCTTGTTGTCCTCTTGTTTCTTTAGTGCAGCGTAATAATTTTTCTTCTTACGTCTTAAATCACCACGTTCACTACTACTCCCAGTTGCAGCATTTGGAGTTTTCTTTTTTTCAACAGATGCTGGTGTACCAGGAGTCGCAAAAGTTGCTGTAGCCAATGAGGAAGTAGAACCTGTAGGTGGTGCTCTAGGTGTAGCAAGCAGTTTTCGAAAATCATCATTAGTTAAACGTACAGAAGGAGGTGCTTCCAAGTGAGTTGACTCTGACATGTTTTATTTTTTATTATTATTATTTTATTTTTTTTTTTTTGGTTTTAATTTTTTAAGCAAAATTTATATAGTCCTCAACAGAAACCTGCGCCGAAGGATTTTATCGGCGGCGGGGGCTTTGCTAAAAATTGTCGGCGGTGGCTCAAAGTCAGCTGTTAGTCGGCTGACCATAACTTATTTTCTATTTTTAGTAACGTCTTACGTTGAGTCTACATTGGACAAATTTTTATCAAGACAAACGTCAAAAAGATATCGTGATAAAAATTTGTCTAATGTAGACTGAATTTGTCAGTATTATTGCAGCGTTAGTAGAAAATTGTCAGTTCTCGAGCTCTGACAACTTTGTCTTGATAATGCTTGGTAAAAAACGTCATCTTGATTGTTATTGCTACTTTTTAAATGGTTCATTATGATATACGTTTTCCCCTATAATTGACAGACATAAAAAATTATCTGCAACTCAAACAATAATTTGACGTTTGTCTTGATAAAAATTTCTCTAATGTAGACTTAACGTAACGCTGCAATAATACTAACAAATTCAGTTTACATTAGACAAATCTTTATCATGATAAAATTTTGACGTTTGTCTTGATAAGAATTTGTCTAATGTAGACTCAAAGTAAGTTATGTTCATTTTTAGCCGCTGACGACAATGTTTAGGAAAGCCGGCGTCGATGTTTAAATTGTTTGGCGTAGGTCTGTTTCGTCAGCGCAAACAGAGTTCCCATTGCTGAAACAGATTATTAAATTTTAATCCACAAAAGTCCCCAAATAACCACTTATACCTAAAAATCTGTACTAAAATAATATCTTATTTTTAGAAGTAGTATAAACTACATTTCCGTTTGCTTTTTTCCAAATAGTCAATATTTAAAAAATAAATTTCATATTTTCAAAAAATTATACATATATTTAAACTTTTCATAGCTTTTATGACCGAAAATACGATTTTATTTCTTTTTCGGAGATTTTAACCATTTTTCGAACTTCATAGTACAAAATCGGTATTACAGATACTTTTTACTGTCTTCAGTGCACTGTTGTTGAAATAAATATAGTTTTATATTAATAAAAACTTCATATCCATTGGAAGATTAGCTTTTTCTATTGTTTTTTTAAGTTAAAAAATTTCTTAAAAAAATCCCAACCCTTTTCCAAACAAGTCCCCTAATTTCCAGAACAAAATTTGTATCCCCATTTCCAAATATAAATCCCCAATTTGGAGATAAAGCCCCTAACATGACAACACTAAATGCAAAACATTTTTCATAATAAATTAAGAATATTCCAAACTGATTTTCTACATTATAAACTATGAATGATATAAAACGTTTAAAGGATCAACAAAGAGAAAAACATCCAGGTTTCGATGGTTACATGGACTGTATGACAAGAGCTTTATTTACCGGTTTAGCATCATTTTGTTTGGGTATGTAACATTTTAACAACAGTACATATGGTATAACATCAGTATACTGTATTTACGTTCATAATAAAAATTGTTTGGTGTTAACAAATTGCATAATTTATTTAAAGGATTTTCTGGCCTCTATTTTACACAAAAAATTATACAAACCAAAATTCGTTATCCTTTACAATACAATATTCTAACATCAACGGTGGCCGCTACACTAATTGCTTATCAGGTGACAAGTACGCGAACCAAATCATGTCAAGCCGCGTGGATGGCAGCAGAAGATAAACACACTATACTTAAAGAAGCTGAATTTTAATTTAAATACTAGGGTGTAAAGTACAAAATGTTTTTTAATTTATTTGCTAAAAGGACATCATTTCTTACTGCTATACGATTTTTAAGTTATAATAGTCAAAAATATTACCCTGCACTAACAACGAATATTGTGCTCCAGCAGCAGCACCAGCGTTTTAAATATACACAAAATAAAGGAGTTAAAGGTTTACGAAACCGTAAACATCAATATGAAGCCAAGGAAAAACAAGAAAATGCAAAAGAAAATGAATTAGAAGAGGATTTCCAACAAACTTTAAATTTGGAAGATAGGTAAAGAATTAGGTGGTAATCTTTAATAGATTAAACATATTTACATATACATACATATATAAATAAAGAGAATACTTTAAACACATTACTCTCTCAAATAAACTTTCGACACAATAAAAATTTAAAAGAATTTAAATTAAAGAAAAACTAAAACTGATTTTTATTTACAGTGAATATGACTTGGTTGCCAGTGGTGCTATGAATATTACACGTAAATCTACGCAGCCACAAAATGTTCTCGTCATACAACCCTATGTCAAATGGGGTCCTAAACGTGACACAATTATCACACCGGACGATCAGTTGGAAGAAGCTAAAGCACTCATACACTCCATTAGCAATTGGAGTGTGGCTTTAGCAATTAAAGTACCCTTGGAAACGTTAGAACGCAAAGCACTCTTTGGCAAAGGCAAAATGGAAGAAATACGAAATTTGGTCCAAGATCTAAGACAATCTAAAAGCCACAACCAGCAACCACTTACCTGCATCTTTGTTAGTAAAGGTTCTTTAAGTTTTGCTCAAAAAGCTTTGCTGGAATCAATTTTTCATTTACCAGTTATGGATCGTTATTCGGTGGTAATACAAATTTTACGGTTACATGCTACAAGTGCTGAGGCTCGCCTACAGGTAGCCATGGCGGAAATTCCATACATTTGGTCACAGGCAAAAGAGGCTAATACATCAAAATCCACCAAACTGGGTTATTCGTTAACGGATACACAAAAGGAAATCTTAAAGGCAAGAGAAAGAAAGTTAAAAATGGAATTGGAACGGATAAGAAATCATAGGTAAATAGTTTGTCTCTAAGTTTTTATTTAAATTGATTGTTTGAATTTTTTTCTTAGAAAACTTTTACGCAATAAACGTAAACAACACAATTATCCCATTGTGGCTGTGGTGGGTTATACCAATGCTGGCAAAACTTCCATAATTAAAGCTCTAACACAAGAACAAACTATACAACCTAAAAATCAATTATTTGCTACCCTTGATGTTACAGCCCATGCTGGCAAATTGCCATGTAATCTTGAAGTTATTTACATGGACACTGTTGGTTTCATGTCTGATATACCCACCGGCCTCATAGAATGTTTTGTAGCCACACTGGAAGATGCAATGTTGGCCGATGTTATTTTACATGTACAAGATCTATCACATAACTGCTGTGAAGCCCAAAAGCAACATGTAGAAATGACATTAAAATCCTTAACACGTAATATGTTTGTGGACAATGAGATTAAAATGGAATTACCACCGATTATTAGTGTTGGCAATAAAATAGATTTAATAAAACAGCCAGAGACAAAAAATAATTTTACGGGTCTTAAAGTATCGGCTAAAAAACATCAAGGTCTTGAAGAATTGCGAAACGAAATTGAAAATCATATACTTAAAACCACAAATAGAAGAAAACTTACCGTACGTGTTCCAAATGGCGGCATTGAAATGTCTTGGCTTTATAAAAACGCTGCCGTGGTCAATATGAAAGCTGACCATGAAGATTCTCAAAACTTATTAATGGATATTGTTATAAAAGAAAGTGTTCTGCAGCAGTTTAAAAAACAATTTTGTCAAAAATAAATTATGACATTTTTTAGGAAATGTTTTTGCACGAGTACGTTATTTATTTATATTTTATATATATATATATATTTTTTTTTGCGTTTTATATATTATATTCTTTATAATAAAAACTCTCTAATTGTATTATGTGTATGGATGGTGGATTTGATACTTGATTTTTATATGAATCACTATTCNNGCTTATGGCCCAGAGGCTAGGTTATTGAATATTGATAATAAAAATAAAATAAAAAAAAAAATAAAAAAAACTATATAATTTACATAAAATAATAGATTAAATATTTATTTCTTTAATTAAAAGCTATAAGGTAAGGAAAATTGGCATGACTTAAAATCTTTTTTTTTATTGCTTTTCGATTTTGAGTTTTAGTTAATGAAAACAAAGAAAGATAAACAAATTTCGTAAAGGTTTTTAATTAAAGGAATTGGTTTAAAAAAAGGTTAAATTTTTGTTAGGCATGACAAATTGAGTACTTATTATCACACATTTATTTGTACATTTACGTTTTGTAAAAGATATATGTATATACAACTTCATTTATCCCCTTGAAACAATTAGGGGTTTAAAAGCGACGTTTCCATATAACTAATATGCCAATTAAAAAAAAATTGTATTCCAAAAAATTTCATTTTGCTTTATAATTTTCATATTCGATTTTTAAGGTATTTTTAAAAAATCGCTAAAATAGTAAATTTTTTTCTACTTTCTGCTCAAATTTCGATTTTTTCAACATGTTTTGATATTTTATTTATTCATTTCGAATTAAGTTCAAAGTTAGAACATAAAAATATATTATAAAAATATTTTGTCCATATTATTTTTGGAAGTTTGAATTTTTCCAACATGTTTAACTTTTTTTTTCTGTTACATTGATATTTTTTGAATTGAAGTGATTTTAAAAATTTAAATGACTTTTAATTAAGTTTGAATTTTTAAATTTAGAGTGACCCGTGAAAGGAGTTTTTTATTATATAGGGTATTAATTAATGTGTTGAATACGGGAAAAAATATTTATGCCCCTATTCTGTATCTCGATTTTACGTTTCGTCTGTAGACGAAAACCAGTCACAAAGGGTATTCTCTATGTCGATTTAATGTTTTCGTTGGAGTTACGTGATTTAGGTCTACGATATACGTTGCTTTCAAATGGAATGTTGCCAGAATAATGGTTGATGTGTGCTGATGGGATTCTGAAAAATAAAAGCGTTGTTCTTTAAGGATTCGTTTATTATTTTGTGTTTGTTGGACATTTTGAATTTCTCTTCTACTGCATCTTGAAGAGACGTATCGCTTAGTAAATAAGGACTTAGAATAGGAAGAAGGTTGGCGATATAGGATTTAGATTAATATATCCCTATTTATATTTATATTTACGTAGCTCCTGTTCAGTCCCTACACAAACACATAAGTCCCATATAAATATTAGTGTAATGATAATGTTAAACGCCAATAAGTTTTATTGGTACAGTTCTCCACACAAATGTTATCCCGCAACAAAAGAATATGTTACTATTTCAACATAATTCGGAAATCACTGTAATAATGCTATAAAAGATCAGTATAACAAACTTTCAAAAATCATTTTAGTATGCAGGATTATTTTTTTTAGTATACACGTAATATAAAGATGATATTCATTGTACAAAATTTTATGAAAGAATTATCATATTTATACTAAAATAATTAAAGTAATACCAATTTTTCGAAACGGTAAGAATATATTAAGTGACTGTTTTGACATTGGAGTCGACAAATATCGACTTAGTCGGGGTTCACACACAGCAATTTTTCTTGACGCAATTCTGACTTTGTAGACGAAAGAGGTAAAGAGAATGTAAAAGTTTAGTATTGTTTTCTCCTCTCTCTCCTATAAACTCAGAATTGAGGCAAGAAAAATTGCTGTGTGTGAACTCGGGCTAAGCAAAACATGTCAGCTGTTTCGCTATATTTATAGTAAAGTAACGTAGTCTTTAATCTTAATTTTTAATCTATATATATAATAGAGTAATGTTACTGACTGGCTGATTCATCATCCTACACCCTAAACTAGCTTCAGCCGAGAGACGAAATTTGGAACGTAGGGAGATCTTCCTCAATTTGGAAATTTTGGAAATTCGAATTTCGTTTATGGGATAAAAACGGGTGAAATCGGTTACTCTATAACTCCCAAACTAATAAAGATACACAAAAAGTTAATAATTGTCGTTATTCACTTAAAAAATATTCGGACAGGTATCTGGTACTTGTTTGAAAATCGTCCGTTTTAGGGAGAAAACGGATAAAAACTGTATTTTGTTTTTTTTTTTTGGCACCATATGTATCTTTGAAACCAATCAACATACAGATAAAATTTATGTCGTATTCATAACTTAACAAAAAATGAGAAATACAAATTCGATACTTTTTAGAAATTCAAACGTTTAAGGGGTAAA
>MINK01172966.1:0-16210 GCA_001735545.1 Phormia regina
TTTTTTACAATTATAAATAAGATTTTAAGCGACTATATGTGTGTATGATAGATATAATTTAAAAAACAAAAATTCATTAATAAAAAAAAAAAAATAATTTTAAATAAAATGGGGGGGGGGCAGGGTTTATATACAAAATGTTTATAAATTTTACTGCTGGTTAGAGAGAATTTTATTTCATTGGTTTTAGGTGCTGGAATTTTTGAAATTAAGGGAAGAGGGTTTAAAAAAAATGTTTAACAGATTTTTTGTTAGGAAAAATGTTATTATTATATTAATTGAAAACTTAAATCATATCAAAAACTTTAGGCAACATTTGCCTTTAGTTTAATTTTTTTAAAGGCAATCTTTCTTAATATAAATTTCAATTAGCTGTCAGCTAGTTAAGCACTAAAGAAATTTCTATTAAATATTAAAAATTAAATTTAGGATATTTTTCGCCTTCACACTTCAAAAGAAAACATTTTTTTTAGTCTTAAAAATCCCATCCCAGAAAAACTTCCCGGTAAAGATAGAGAAAAAAACCCAACCCATCAAAAAAATTCACTGGATTTATATCACTTTAAAAATCCTTAAATTTTTATTTCCATTTTAAAAATCTGTTAAACATTAAAAATAAGTCTATTGTGTGTGTTTTTTTTTTTTTAAGAAATATATTTTCAATTTTTTTTTATTTTTCTTTTTATAATTAAATATTTACATTTTTATTTTGTATTTTAATTAATTTTAGTTTTTTTTCTTTTTATAATTTTACACTAATGAGGAACCTTTTTCTTTATATTATTTATATTTTTTTTTTATTTTTATTTAAACATGTGTTTGTGTTTATTTTAATGAAAATTGTCTTCCCTTTATTTTTAATATTATTATTTTTCTTTTAACTATTTTCTTTAACCTTGAGATCATCTAAATAAAAAATTTATTATGTAATAAAAACAAAAACAGTATTTGCAAAAAAATAACAACACAATATATTTTTTTTTTAAATTAAATTCTTTTTAATAATTTATATTTTTTTCGATTTTTTTCAATTTCTTTTTTTTTTTTAATTTCATATAGTAAGACTTTATTATCGTTATAGTTTTTATATATTCAATTTTGTTGTTTTTGTTTTTTTTTTTCAAATACTTAAAAATTAATAAATTCAATATACAGCAGTTTTTTTGAGTTTAAATTATATATCTAAAAAAAAATTAAGTAATACTAAATAAAAAAATTATTAAAAAAAAAAAAAGATTTAGAAATAATTATAAAAAAATGACTTAATTTTTTTTGCTAACAAAAACTGGGAAGTCATAAATTGTTTTAATAAAAAGCCAGAGTATAAGCTTTTTTTCATGTTTATTTATTACCTTTTATGAGTACCCAGGATTTTTGTTTATAATTTTTGGGTGTTTCAAGGAAAATTAAATAAAAAAAATTTAGCTTTTTTTTTGGAATTTTTTTTTTAGATAAAAAATTTNNAAAATTAAATAAAAAAAATTTAGCTTTTTTTTTGGAATTTTTTTTAGATAAAAAATTTATTGGGTTTTTAGTTATTTTTGTTAGGGAAAATTTTAAACAAAATAAAAAATTATAAAAAGAAAAATTTTGTTTAAAGTTTAAATAAATTTATAATAAAAAATAGTACAAAAAGAATTATTTTTTCTTTTTTTTTAAAATATAAATGTCTAGTGTCTTCGTTTGTTTTGCAATTTCTTTCTTATTTTTTTTTTTTTTCAAATTAAATTAAACTATATAAAAATATATATATATAAAAAATAAACTTTAAATACTAAAAAAATAATTAATATTTTGTATACAAATAGATTTTAAGTCAAGGTTTGTTGTTTTTTTCGTATGATTTTTTTTTTAGTTTTTTTTCAGTTTCGTTTAGAATTAAAATTAAACTTAAAATTACAATTTATATTAGAAACTAGTATTTACAGTAAACACAGCTCTTTGCATAAAAAAGAGCTTAAAGGTTAAAAATCCAAAAAAATGGGAGAGCATGAAAGCATGAGCATGGTGTTAGAGTTAAGGAGAGGAAGGGATAAGTAATATGTACAAAATTATATATAAACATGCGTCAAGTTAGAAAATTTAGAATTTTTTTTGGAAAAATTGAAGCTTTGTCTTTTATTTGGTATTTTTTAAAAAATAGTCAAAAGTAATTTTTATACATAAAAAAAAAATCAGCTTCAATTTAGACACAAAGAGAGCGAGAAAGAGAGAGAGAGAGTGGGAAAAAAGAAAAAAATTATTAGCATAAAGTTGAAAGGAATGTGTATATTTTTATTAAAGTTAATTACTTAATGATTTTGTTTATGTTTTCTAAAAAAAAATATATATATTATATTATTAATCATACACAATTAATTATTTTGTTTTATTTAAAAAATTTTTTTGTTTTGTTTTTAAGATGTTCATATATAAATCAGTCCATTTGCTTTAAACTTATATAAGAAAAAAAAATAGTATTTTAACCCAAGGGTTAAAAGAAAAAGAGAACAGAGATTGTGTGAGTGAGAGAGAGAGGGATGTTAAAGAAAGTTTTTCTTTTTTAAGAAAAGTGTTGGTAAGAAGTTTAAAAATTTAATGAGTAGTTTTGTGTGTGTGTGTGTTTTTTTTTCTTTTGTTTTAAAACTATAAAAATATTCAACAGCGCTTGGTTTCCTTAAATCTTGTTATTATTCTTTAACTTTACACCTAAAATTTGTTCCTAAAAATGTATTAATCCCCTAGTTATATATATAGCAGGCGGCTTGTCGGCTCTATATATGAGGTGTACCACATACTATGGTTCTTTGGGCAGACGTTGTCACAGTTTGTTGTGTAGAAGAACCACAGCCTCCGGCTACACCTTGGGCCGCTAACGAGGGCCACCTTTGGGAACAATAAGCACTTTCTCCCAGCACAGAGATTCTTTTGCTATTCTCTGTATTTGAAGAGCTGGCTCCGTAATCTTTGGTAGGTGCATGTGAGGCGCTGTTATGAGAACCACCCACGGCTCCCATTAATTGAGAAGCACGATGCATTAGGGAGGGATCAGTATTGAGTTGTTTTTGTGATTTGGCTCTTTGCAAAGGTTGTATTTGCCCCACACCACAAAATTCGGAATTGGCATTGTTGTCAGCAGCATAATTGGATAAAGCACCACCGTAGAGAGAAGTATTCATAAGACATTCATCGGTGGAAGCTGATGTGGCAATATTGTTGACCGATTTATCCCAGGTATTTTTAATGATATTGGGATTGGAGTTGTCGAAAGTTAAACCAGAACTGGAACCACGTTTAACACCTAAGGCACCTACTTGTACACTGGATAGACCACCAGAATTGTGATGTAAAGTAGCTACTGCATTTTGTTCATTTTGTTTACGAGCTTCAGCATCATCTTTTTCCTGGGCACGCTTACGTTTACGTTTCATGCAAAATACCACACAGGCGGCTATAACTGCTACCAAAGGCATGGCTACTGAGAGTATGGCAATCAATACCACTTGGCCGCTGGTTAAACCATCACTTCTGGCTTGGGTGGTGGCTTCATATTGTCTGGCATCAAAAGTGGCGGACGAGTAAGATTCTTCATCACATTGTTGACCACGGAAACCATTAGCACATACACAATGGAAACTGTTAACACGATTAACACAAGTACCACCATTATGACAGGGACCCGAACTGCATTCATCAATATCCACTGAACAATCTTTACCAGTGAAACCAGCACGACAGGCACATTGATAATCATTATTTAAATTCGTACAAGTACCACCATTAGCACAGGGTTTAGTCAAACACAAGTCCACTTTATCCGAACAGAAAGAACCAAAGAAACCTGGAACACATTGACATCTGAATTGGTTAATTAAATCGATACAAGTGCCACCGTTTTGACAGGGATTTCCTTGACAATCATCTATATTCTCTTCACATAAGGCACCGGTAAAACCACTAGGACATTGACATTTTGGTGAACCATTTGAGGTGACCATACAAGTACCCTTATTCTGACAGGGATTGGGAGCACAGGTATCAACATGAATTTCACACATAGTACCGCTATAACCATTAGGGCACTCACATTGAAAACCCTTGGATGAATCGCGACATGAACCATGTATACAGGGTTTATCAGCACAGGTGATTACTTTATCTTCGCACAAACGTCCGGACCAGCCTTTTTTGCACTCACATTTATAACCACGTTTAGAAGCTTCTTCAATACAGGTGCCCGAATTTTGACAGGGATTTTCTTGACTGCACGAATTAATTTCATTTTGACAATCAGGACCATTAAAACCAGGAGGACACATACAGGTATATAAACCTTGACCGGTATTAAAACAGGTGCCACCATTTTGACAAGGACGATGATTGGTACAGTAGTTTAAATCTTGATTACAGAAAAGACCACCCCAACCTTCATTGCAAATACATTCCCAGGGTTTAGAACATGTTCCATGTACACAACCAGGATACGCTTCACATTCATTGCACAAGGGACCCTTCCAACCAGCTTGACAACTAAAAATAGAGAGAGAGAGAAAATAAAAAAGAAAAATTAGTTTTTTAAAGAAAATTATATTTTAAATGAATTTTGAGAGAAATTTTGAGAGAAAAAGAGGAACTGTTGAGGCGCTTTTAGATCAAAGAGTTTTTTTTTTTGATTCTCACACTTTAATAATATTTTTAAATGTGACCTTATTGCTTTATTATTTTTTTTTTATATGATGATCATGATAAATTTGATACATTTGACATATTTTGAAAGTATGGCAAATTTTTTTTTGTGTGTGTTTTGCCTAACAAGATCACTTCATTAACATAAGGTTATTTTTAGTTATGGAGGGGAACAAACAATTTATTTATAATGCTTTATTTAATTAAATCAAGCTACACACAACAAAAATAACAATAACAATAATAATAGCCGCCAGCTATTAAACTACAAAAAAGTGTATGTACTTAAGGTGAATGGTTTTTTTGAGTTATTTGGCAAAACGAATTGAAGCATCTTATACTCATACTCATATACAAGATCATTCAAGTACCATAAAAAGTAAAAGAGAGAAGATATAAAAACAAATTGAATAAAGAAATCAATGAAAAAAATTTAAATCAGTGTAAAGTATTTGAAACCGTTTCAAAGACCCTTAAGGGGGAAAAAATGACCAGAATTTGTCTGTATGTAGGTATCAAGCAAAATGCATAAGGCATTGAATAAGACAAATCACCTGTTTAACAGATCTGGCGATCTTAAAGAATAATGTAAAAGAGTCCACAACAAGGAAACTTTTTTGTTTTGTTTTTGTAAATGAAATAAAAACAGACAAGCGTAAATTAACATGACAACTTAAAAGTCTTAAATTTAAAAATTTCAAAACAAAAAAAGGGGGAAAATATTTTCTTATAATTTAAGATAAAAAAACAAAAATAAATATTTTAATCTTTAGCAAAAGAAAATATTTAAATAGGTTTTATTTGTTGTATTACAAAAAAGAAAAGAAATTTAAACTTAAAATACACACACACACACACACGCTTTTTTCTTTTCTTTTTTCTAAAATCTTTGTTAAAGTAAAATATAGTGGGGGTCCAGGGAAAGCCCATATGATTTTGTATTATATATATGTGGCTGTATGTTTGGTGTGTGTAAAAGTTTGTATGTGACCATTTTTGCAAATTATTTCTCACGATTAATTTAAAACATTTTAAGAGTCTTTATATGGATGGGGTTTTTTTCTGTTTTTTTGTTTCGTTAAGGAAACCAGTCTCACTGTCATTTATAAGTGATACAACAACTTATTGCATGTTGCTGAGCAAAAAGATATACACATACATACATACACATATTTATTATAAATTGCAGCGTAAGTTAAAAAGAAAAAAAAATAAATAAACTGTAGTAAAATATTCATTCTTAAGCTTAATTAAAAATTATTATTATTAAAATTAATTAAGATGAGAGTGGGTGTTAGAAGAATTTTGTTTTGTTTTTTTTTTTTAGAAATGACAACAAAAAAAAAACTGTATATTTTGGCATATTTAATATTTGAATATTAAGGTTAAAGTTTAATTAAAACAAAAGAGTATTATTTTAGCATAATTAATAAACTTAACAAAAAATCAACATAAATAACAGGAAATGGAAATAAACAAAATTTTTTTATTATTAAAAGGGAAAGAGAAAGAAAAAAATAATAAAATTTAGGTTTAAAAAATTATTTATTAAAAAGATTTATTAAATAACAAATAATTTCGATTTCAAATTAATTTAATCTAACAGTTACAGTGTTGCCTAGTTGTAATTTTTAAATATTTATTATTTTTTTCCATAGCTATTTGTCTATGGTGTGTGAACTTTTAAACAAATTATAACTTTTTTGCATATCTATCTACTTTTCCATAACAACAACCATAAATAACACTCCTCTCATTAAATATACTACAACAACAAAAATACTAGCAGATAAATAATATGAAAAAAAAGTAAGAAATTGAAAATGACACACCTTGTGCTAAGTAATTTTTATTTATCAAACTAAAATACAAAAAAAGAAAAAAAAATATTATTGACTATAATATGTTTAAGGTTTCCAATGAAAAGGGCAACAAACATTTTTTTATGGCTGTTATAGTAAAATAAATACAAAAAAAAAGAAGTTTAATGACAAATGTTTTATATTTTAAGGCGCTTTTTTTTTGGTGTAAACAAATTTTTATATTAAATATAGATCAGTTTTCTTTTTTTTATGACCATAGAACAAAGGAATTTTTTTTGAAAAAAGATTTTTATTACAAATAAAGAAAATTATATTCCCATCAAATAATAAATCATATTTATAATTTTATTATATTAAATAAAATGTAAAATAATAAACCAGGTGTAAATTTACACTTTGCTGGTGTAAGGAATTTTTTTTTCAAATTATTTTATTAAAAGAATTTCATATGATTTTGAAAAAAAAAAACACTATAAGACAAATACTTTGTTGTAGTTAAATTAAAATAAAATTTTTATTTTTTTTTTCTGTAGTCTTATGTTCTTTGGTGTGTAGTTTTGTTTAAAATTGCTGAATATAGTAATTTTGTGGTTTTCTTAAAAAAAGGCATTAAAAAAACTAAAAAAAAGCAGGAGAGAGAAAACTTGAAAAAAAAAGAAGAAATTTGAAATTTAAATTTCAAACGGAAATCACACATTAAGTTTAAATAATTTTAAAGCAATTTTAGTAATAAACTAAAAGAAATTATCTTAACAAAAAAACTAAAACTTTTTTGTAAGCAGGTGTTTTATTAAAAAAAAATAAAAGAAACAAAAGGGTTCATATAAAATTAAAAATTGCTGCTAAAATTTTTTTTCTTTCAAACACAAAAAGCCTTCACCTATTAATATAACTATAATAACTAGAATTTATTTATTTATATAAAATTTACAGAGCAAATATATTTATTTAAAATGCAAATAATGCATAAATGATGACATTTTCAAGAAAAAAAAAAAAAATATCAATAAATTTTTTTTCTTATGCAAAAAATAAAAAAAAAAATAAAAATATTATTTCCCATTAAACAGGCGTAACTTGGCTTAAGACAATGTGAATGCTTACCAAAGCCAAATATATAAAGTACTTGCTATACAAACATATGACTGAGTGACTACTATTTAAATACACAGTTTTTGTTTTTGTTTTTTATTTTAAATATTTTAGGTATAAATCGTTGGGATTGTATGTCTTTATGTCTGTCCCTGCATTTGTGTTTTTAGTGTATATTATGTGTAATCTAGTGAATGAGTGTGTGCTTAACATTTGTAAGTAAAGTTGTTTGATTTTATGACATGTTGTGTGTATAGAATTATTAAAACATTCCCACACTTTGAATACTTTTTTTTTTTTTGCTTGCTGCTGCTTCTTTTTATACTTTTTTAGCTACTCGCAAACACTTAGTCAATATTAATTGTATTAAAATTTTTTTCTTAAAGAAAAAAGAAGAAGTAGAAGAAGAAGCTATGGATTCTTAAACGTTTAAACAAATAGAACACATTAAGCAGAAAAAAAATAAAGGTAGGGTTTTTAATTTTAAGAAACAAAAACAGGAAAAATAATAATTGATTTTTGTTTTAAGGTCGTTGGTGAAAAGAAATTTTTGAAAAATAAAAAAATGTATTAAAATAAAAGTTACAAAATGTTTAAAAATTTATGCTATAAATTACATTTAAAGAAGAAAATTAAAAAATTTTCAGCTAAAAAAAAATTCTAATACAAAAAAAAAAATTTAAATCATTAATTTTTAAAAACTAAATAAAGCAGCAATTATTTATATTTTTAGCAAATTTTAAGTTAAATTTAAAAAAATAACTATTTGAGCTTGAAAAATAAACTATATATTCACATGATTTTTAAGGTAAATCAATATTAGAAAAATAGTTTAGGAAAACTTTTGATTTCATAATTTAATTTTGAGAGCCCAACAATTCCTTTCAAACTAAAAATTAAATAAAAAAATTATTTTTAAAAAAATTATTTATATAAAAAAAATACTTACATGCATTGATTGGGTTTATCACAATGACCATGTTCACAACCTTTGGCACATTTGGCTAAAAAAGGAGAAAAAAAAGAGGAAAATTAGAAAACAAATTTTTTAAAATTTAAAAACAATTTTATTAAAAAATAATTCAAATTAATAATTATTGTTTATTAATTTTTAATATTTAAAATAATTAAAATTCTTAATTTTTTATACTTTTCCCTTTTTTGTTTTTTGCAAACAGAAAAATAAAATCTCATGGAATTTTCATACCAAAAAGGCATCAATATAAAATTTAACTTAAGAAAATAAAAAAAAAGAAGAAAAGATCCCATGATCTTCACTGTTTAAAGTTAAACAAAAATGCTGGCTAAGAAAACACGTTTAAAAGCATCTGTTTGAAGCCCTTTTTCCCAATATATTTTTTTATATATTTATTTTTTTTTTTGCTTTAAAGCCATAAACAGAAAACGTGCCGTAGAAACAGAGAGAAAAATATTTATATATATAAAAAAAGAGTTCTTTACAACTACAAATTAAAAAGGACTGGTTTTAAAACATTTTATAGATTTTCATTCAATAAGTTTTTTTTTTGTCTTACAAAGCCGGGATGGATGGATAGAAAAGAAAATCTTTTTTCTTTGCTAAACAAGGAGGGAACACAAGAGTTACTAACAAATTCTTAAGAAAATTTCTGGTTTTCTTGAGAGTTTTTTTCTAGCTTAAACTTTTTAGTTTAAAGCCAATAAAGGTAAAATGCTTTTAATTTTTTTTTTTGTTAGCAAGATTTTAGCTTTATAATAGAAGTATAGAAAGTGAATACTGGTTAAGTGAGTTTTTTTTTCTTTGTTGTTGTGAGGAGTTTAAGGCAAAATATTTTTCCTCATATGAGACAAAAAAAATATTCACACGCCCTCTAGGATTTCTAATCAAATGAGAAAAGAATTTTTTTCTTAATAAAAAAAATAACTTTCACTAAATTTTTTTCTTGTTTAAAGATCCTGTTTAAAATTTTGTTAAATTTTTTAAAGTAAAATATTTAAATATTTAGTTTTTTTTTTTTTTAAATGGAATTTTGTTAAGTCATTCTTATTTTGAATATATGAATAAAGAATTCATTGAACCACTTGAATTTTTTGAGTATTTTCAAATCAATTTAAATGATTCATCAAAAAAAAAAAAAAATATATATTAAAATTTCCTATAAACAAATTAAATAGTAATTATATATAAAAAAAAAATCAATTTTCAATTATTCTTCAAAACACAATAATAATGAATTATTGATTTTTTTTTAAAAAATTTTGAAATGTCATTCAAAAAATTGTTTTTTTTTTTTTTTTTAAGAAAAAGAACTGGTTTATTTTTTTTTTTAATGAATTGAAAACCTTATTAATCAATATAAAATATATGATTTTTTTATATATATATTTCATTCTTATCATAAATTAAACACAAAAACAACAAATCACACAAAGAGAAAAAAAAAACAAACTTCAAAAATTGATAACAAAATTTTAAAATGTGTGAGAAAATTTTTCTTCTTGAAAAGAAAATAAAACAAAAAAACATTTAATAAAGAAAAACATGAAAGAAATGAAAAAAAGTAAAAAAAAAAAAAAACTACTTTATAAATATTAGAAATTTTAAAACAAAAATCAAACAAAAACAGCATCCGTTTGAAAGATCCCCAATATTAATAAAAAAAAAAGAACAAAAGAAACGCTGCTACCAAAAACAAAACTTAAAAACTCCAAAATAAAATAAAAAAAAATATAAAACTCTAAGAGTTAGAGAACCTTTTCTGGTATTTATTTTTTATATAAAAAAAGATTTGGTTTAAAAACTCCAGAGGAACAAAAACCAGGTTTCTTAAAAGGAGAGTAAGAGATACTCTTTTTTTTTTTTGGTGAGCACTCACACAATTTTAAAAATATATTCCAGCAAAAGGCTGTAAAAATCTTCCCACGCCAGCATTAGGGCCAGACAAGGGAATGGGAGAATGAAAATACAGGTAAAATAAATAAAACCAATACTAACATTACTACTACTACTACAACAGCAGCTACTTAAACAGCATTTAAAGGCTGTTAAAAATGATCATGATGAAGACAAAAAGAATGATCATGATGATGATGTTGATGATCATGAATAGGATGGATGGATCCCTTTTTTAAACACTAACAACAAAAATACAAAATATTTGTTATGTATATTTACTTATACCATGAAGTTTTGAAGAGTAAATGTAGGAAAAAAAAGTTAAATAAAAAATAACTATAAAAAATACCTGTTTATGAAAAGGAAGTGTGTGTTTAAACGACTACTACAGCAGCAACAGCAGCAGTAACAAAAGTAGTAGTAGACCCTTTTTTTGGTTAAAGAGGATGAAGATTTTTTTAGGTATTTTTAAGTTGTTTTTTTTGGAAGGTATTTGGGGTATTTTGTTATGTGAGTGTGTGTGTGTATGTGTTAAGGGATAAAATATTGAAAATTATCTTGAAATACTGAATGACGGATGTTGATTACACACCTCTTTAGATAGTAAAAATTAAAAACCGGTTTTAGAAAAAATACAACTACAAGAAAGTTAAAAAAAACTATTAACAAAAAAAATACAGCTGCTTTAAATAATATTAATATTAAAAAAATTTTAATATTAAGGGAATATTTTTAAACAAATTTAGCTATTTTTTTAAGTTTATTTATTATTTTTTTTTTTTTAATTAAATTTTTTTTAATTTAAATTTCTTTTTAATTATTTTTTTTTTTAATTTGAATTTTTTTTAATTTAATTTTTTCTTAATTTAAATTTAAAATATATTTTTTTTATAATTAAATACTTACGTTTATCACAATAATCTCCTTGCCATCCAGATAAACATATTATTTCTCCCGTTTCGGAACAAGTATAATGACCAAATTGATCATCTCTTGGCCGGCAGAGATTAGCACAACCCGCACCATAATAATGAGGATCACAAGTAACACGAAAATCATATTCCAACCAAGTGTATTGTGATTCAGATTTATTCGTTTTCCATTCGGGTGATACTTCCAAAACTTGTTGCACTGATAAACGTTGTATCAACAAATCTATAAAAAAAAAAGAGAAAAAAAAAACAAAACACATTAGTATCCCCAAAAAATATATTCTCACAGCTTTAAATTATACTTAAAGCTATAAAATAAAGCAGGTTATTAAACAGACAAGAAAAACAAAAAAAAAAAAAAAGATTAATTATAAAACATTAGTGAAACATAAAATATTTATAAAAAAAGGCCTAAAACAAAATATAAGCCACAACAAAAAAAAAAGGAGGCTGGTCTTAAAAAAGAGAGATGATCTTGTTTAATGTTATTAAAATTTTTAAAAGAATCTTGATAAAATTTCTCTTTAAAAACAAAATTCTTAATAAAATAAAAATATGAAAAAACATATTAAAAAAATTAATTTTAGATGACAAATTAAATTGAATTTCTTTCTATGAACGTACTTTTAACACACTCTCAGCACACGAGGAGTTTTACAAAAGAATCATAAATTATGAAAATGGAGAAAAAATATTTAAAAAAGAAAAATCGCTAAAACAAAACTACGTTTGTATGGCTTTTATTTTTGCCATAGAGTTGCAAAAACAACAAAAAATAATATAAACAATTTTTTTTTATTAAACAAACGATCGACAACTTCAACATAGATCGTTACATTCTCAAATAAGTTTATTAAACATTAAACATTCAATATTATATTCAGGTGTTGTTTAAAAGCTGTTCCCTTATTTTATGCTTTGAAACAGAAACAGAATAAAAAGAGACAAGAGGCAGAGACGAAAGCCTGAAGATCGAGAGTATTAAGTGTAAAAGCCAAAGCAACAGTTATTAAACCCAGCAAAACTTTAGCAGAAAAAAAGTAAATTAAACAAATTTTAATATTTAAAATAAAAATAATTAAAAGAAAATAAAACTTAAACAAAATTATTAAAAAATTAAAGAAATTATTTTTATTTTTTTTATTAACAATTGTTTGCTGGGTTGTTTAAGAGGCATACACACATTAATGTTGCTTATGTTAATGTTGATGATGGTGGTGTGTGTGTTTGGGTTTTTTAATGGTAAAGTGGCAGTAGAGGCAAGATGCCTTTTTGCTTTTTGCCATGGTCTATAAAGTAAATTGCAGGTGCATGACTGGTTGAATGGTTGCATGTGGTTGCTATATGTACAAGCAACAGCAACAACAGCAGCAGCAGCAAGAAATAAAAATGTATGAAATATGAAGAAAAAACAAGATATAAAAGAAACCAGGCAAAAATAAAGCAACAAAAACATAATAACAAACATAAGAAGGTTTTTAAGTAAATAAGAAAAAAAAAAACAAAGAAAAACATAATAAAACATAAATCTCCCGCAATGTTAAAGAAGCAATAATGAAAAAGAATTGAAAAAATAAATAAAAAAAATTAAATTAAATTAAATATGAAAATAATTATAAAAAAATGAATTTTTAAATTAGCTTAAAGAAAATTTTGATGATACATTTTTAAAACTTATTTGCTCTTAAGGAACTAAAAATGTATTTAAAAAAAATTCCTAAAAAAATTTTTCAAAGGGAAATTTTTAAAAAGAAAAATTTTGTTTGAAATCTAAAATTTAATTTTTTTCGTAATATTGTACAAAGAAAAACCTAAAAATTTGTTTAAAAAAATTTCCCTTAAAATTTCCCAAAAGGGAAATTCTTTAATTTGCCTTAAAATAAAAACAAGCAACAAGAAAATAGTATTTTAGAGCATTTTATCACCTCTTTTGTCTAGCAGCAATTGCAAATTTTCAAAACAATAATTTTCTTAGAAATTTCCCACAAGGGAAATTTTTAAATTTTATCAAAAAATAAAAACTTTAATATTTTTAAAACTATTAAAATGCTAAACGAATAAAAATGTGATTTAAAAAAATTTCCCTAAAAATTTCCCAAAAGGGAAATTTTTTAAAAATTTATAATTTTAAAAGAAATTTTCTTTTAAAATACCAACAAATTAAAAATTCTTAAAAATATATAATTTTTCAAATAAAAATTTCTTTTTAAAATTAAAATTCCTTTAAATTCTCTAAAAAAATCCCATAAATTTATAATAAATTGTTCAAATTAATATAAATAAAAGCAAATATGTATAACTTTTAAGGAATTTAGCTTTATATCTTAAAAACAAAAAACTGGTTACATTAAAAGAAAAAAAAAAAAACTCTTAACAAAAATCTTTAAAAGATTAACTAACAAAAATTTACAAATTCTATATTTTATCCACCTGTTTTTTTTTTTTCTTGCAGTTAAATTGAAGAGAATTTACTAGCTAGACTTAGATTTAGACTAGCCTAGACGACAGAAAAGAAAAATAAGTGACACTTAAGAAATACCAAAGCAATTTATAAAGCTGCGTTATTTTTTTTATTTTTTCTCCTAAAAGAAAAATATTTTTGCGTGGCATTTTTTATTTTTTGTGAGCACAAATAAATAAATAAAAATTGGGTGCTGTGTGTGTGCCAAATTCATATGTAAGTAGTAGTGGTTAATGTGTGGAGTGTGTGGTGGTATGACAGGTTATTAGAAAAATAAAGAAAAACTAAGAAAAATATAATACTTAGAGTCAGCTATCTAGCTAGCAAGCTATAGAGTAAGTCTATTATATTAAATTTTTCTGTTATCTCTTTAAACATTTTAAAGCTTGACGCTTGAGTGCAAAAATTAACACACATGCTGGTTTTATAAAAAAATTTTTCTTCTTATTTTTTCCTTAAAAAAAAAAATAGATAAAAAAGAAAAACGCACTTTTTAAAACTATAAATGTGTTGTAGGTTTTACAAAAAAAATAATAGGAAAAAAAGCATTAGAAAAAATAATTATAAAATACAAGTTACAATGACATGTTAAAAAGATAATTTAAATAATAAACTAAAATAAAAAAATAATTAAATTATGTTTTCCTTAAACAAATTTAAAGGAATTTATATTTCTTAAAACCCTTATAAAACCTTAACCTCCTAAGAGAAAAAGAAAAAAAAAGAAGAGAACAAACTAAATTGCCAGAAAAAAAAAAACTTAAATAAAAATTAAAAGATAAAAATTTAACACGACCTAATACAAGGCATGAGGGTTTTCAGCACAAAACAACATTGGCATTGGCTTAAGATTAATTGTTATAATGGTTATAAAAACATAGCCAGAAAAAAATTTTATATATCTTCCTTTTTTTAACTTTAACTCTTAGGATATTTAATGGTTTAACGATTTTTTCGCCAAAAAAATAAAAAAAATAAAACTATTTTTGTTAAACAAACTTGTTGCAGACAAACAGAGTTCGACAGGCGTAAACTTGCAAGGCAGCTTTACAAATAAACCGAATAAAAATGTTTTCAACCAAAAAAAAAAAAAAAAAAAAAAAAAAAAAAAAACGAAAGACTTAAGCAACAAACCTGTATAACACTAAAACTTAGACTGTCTATCTGTGTTTGCTTGTTAGTTTGTTTGTATATATGTATGCGGGAGATCTTAAACATGAAAAACGTTTAAAATAAATGAAATTAATCCTTGACAACACATATAACACACCAGCCAAACAAAAAAAAAGAAGAGATTAAAATTATTTGCTGTATTACATCAAAGTAACAAACCAGCCAATAAAGCTTAACACAAAAAAAAACTTTAAAAAGAAATCAAGATAAAAATCTTTTTAAAAAAAATTGTTAAGCGAAAAAAAAGGATGTAAAATATTAAGGTAAATGAAGTTTAAACTAAAAAACAGCAGGATATCTGCCGTGATTTCTGGCAAAAAATGTTAAAAGGGAGGAGGAACTTGAACATTTTTTTGTTGTTGGTTATTTTAAATTAAAATTCTTAAGTAACTAAAAAGCATAAAAAATGAAAAGAATTTTGTTTAAAATAAAATTTAAAATTCAGGAAATTTTGATGAAAAAAAAAAAAAATAACAATAAAATTCAAAAGGAAATTTTTNANAAATTTAAAAAATTAGAAGAAAACAATATTTTTAAAAANAAATTTAGACAACGTTTAACAAAGAAGGACAATCAAAGCATAAAAATAAAATNTAGACTTCGAAAAAATAATTAAATTTAAATCAAAACAAAATTTTAACTAAAAAAAATAAAAAAAAAAANAATAAAATAAAGAAATAAATTTTGTTTAATTTAAAAAGGGATATTTTAAATCAAAAAGGNATATTTTTGAAAGTTTTTAATAAAACAAATTTCTTATATTAAGAAAATTTCCTTTNAGGGAAATTTTGGAAAATCTNTAANTAAAAATAATTAAATAATTAAATTAAATTTTAACTCAAATAAANTAAATTTTTGAAATATAATTTTGAAATTTTTAATATAAGAAATTTTTAAAAATAGAAATTGTTTAAAAATTTTGAAAATATTAGGAAATTTTCTTTTAATTTTTGAAAAAAATTGTTTAAATTAATAAATTTTTAAAAAAAAAAAAAAATTATTTTTTGTTTATAGTTATTTCTATAGAAGATTAAAATCTTTTAAATAGTTAAAATAATTTAGTATTTAATAAACTTCCTTTGGTTAAAAAAAAACAATACAACAAAAAACTAAGTATTATCCCTTTTAAAAAAAAAACAACAACATAGATATTTAAAACCTTACAAAAGGCCGGAAATTTCTATACATA
>MINK01172967.1:0-18358 GCA_001735545.1 Phormia regina
ATATAATAATTTTTTATTTTTTATAAATTATTGAAGATATACGAAATGCATGGGGTGTACAAATAGTTTTGTCCCTAACTGTGTGTTAAAAAGCTAATGTAATGGCTCTTCATAACATACACATTAGATGAATAACTCATTATTTTAACACGGTGATGTCATTAGAGGCAACTACTTACTATATATCTACTACTGGTTGGCATTTCGATATTACTTTGAAGCTATTCAATAATTTATTAATTTCAGAAGTCATTATTAGTCAAATGAATAGTAACTAATATGAATAGTAAATAAGTACTGAAATATTAAAAAATAAATAGCTGATATATTTTCTTAAATTTGTTTATTGAAAACATTTGTAATAATAAAAGATTATTATTTAAAACTGAATTGTCGAAATTATATTTTAGTTCGACACACAGAAAAAAGTTTGTACATAAATATAAGAATTTAGTTTCATTGATTTTAGTTCATAAACTTTAAGGACAATTTCTTAAATATTAAAACTTTTTTCTATATGAATCAAAAGTCAAAAAGACTTAAAGAAATTGTTTAAATTGTATTTATTATTTTCATTTATAAAGAAATTTTTAAAATTTTTAGTTCTTAACTAGATTTAGCTACATATTGGTACCATTTCAAATTTCTAAACATAATTTACAGCTCCTTTTTTTGGGAAAAAAAATCATTTCTTGCAAATCTTTTCCATTTTAACTATTTGTATTTAGCATTTGCATTAGAATCTTGTTAATATAAATCAAAATGTATGCAAAAATGTTGAAAAATTACCAAAAATTTTCATAAAGGACAATTTAATAATATCTATAAGTCAACATGTTCGATTCATAATATTTATGTAGAAAATTTTTATATATATGTACTTTATTTTATTTTCTGTGCATAGACTGTATATACTTTATATCATTTTTATAATTTAAATGAAAATATTGATAAAAATAATATTTTCAAAAATCTGATCACAATAAATTGTTCACATATTAGGTTAATAGTAAGGATTTACTTATGTACTTTCTTGTAATTCACGCAGTATGTTGCTATCATTGAAAAGTAACTGCATCCGTAATTGCATGCCATTACCAAGTTTTTGCTGGCCAATTTTAAAGAATTTCTTTTAAAATAATGTTTAATCGTTTTTCTTTGCCATGCTTATCAGAAATATTGTCAAAAATATGAAAATATTTCTCGATGCTCCAAGTTTTACCTAAATCTGTTCAGTGGTGTTAGAGATCGATACTATTTATTTTGCGTTTAACCCCACTGTGCATTGTTACTGTTAATAATACAAAAAATATTTTCTTGTTCTTTACTTTCAGATATTCCTGAAGCATATGTACGTTTGGGGACATCTTTAGATAAAAATTCTATTAGAGAGGGAACTGACGTATATTTTGATTGTATGGTTTTTTCCCATCCACCTGTTTTTCGAATTGAGTGGAGACATAATGTAAGTAAATAAGTGATTAAATAGAAGTAGCTATCAAAGTCGAAATATAAAAAAATTACTACGAATCTCAAAAAAAAAAAAAAACAAATACCACTTTCCATATCACTGTGTGAGATTTTGATAATTTGCGACAAAAGAGTAAACTTTTCAACAATAGAATTTGATGAAAAATATATTTTGTTTTTTTAAAACAATTTTTTTTTAAGATATCAGAAGGTGTGTTTTAAATCAAATTGTGTTAATTGACCAATTTTTATTTCATTATTTAATGCAAATTTTTAAATAATAAATTTATTCACATTAGCAGGGCTGATACTTTTATGCACTAAAAAATTTAAAATAAGCATTTATAACATGTATCATAAAATAGAAAATATGCACTAAAAATATGAAAAATATGCATTTAAAATTGAAAATATGAGCAACAAAATATAAGTTTTCTAATATTATTTACTAAAAAAAAAATAATTCACATATATAGTTTAAAACTTTTAATAAATTTGTAAGACTTTAGTTGTCATATCTTGGCCGCAAATGTGTTTACAAAGTACTCATATTTTCAATGTTGGATTTAATAAAATAATGATGAGCGAATTCAAAATATATTAACGCAAAATAGTTGTTATTCATATCGTATTCATCAAAATGTCATACCCCAACCACCTATGATGGTGAATTGTATACAATAAATTAGAAAATACATAAAAATCATAAAATATGCAATATTATGCACATTTCTAAAAATATACAATAACAAATCGATGCCATTTTGTTACAAATCGGCTAATTCGCAAAAATAGTCAACATTGATTTTCAGTGTCGAACTAAAAACATGCATTCGCATAAATGTATCAGCCCTGCACATAAGTATTAACAAGTAGTTGACAAATTGTTCCTCTTTCTGGTAAATCACTCAAAAAGTTTAAAAGTTTTGGTCAAGTACCTTAGAAAATTGTGACTCTATATTACACAAATGACCAACTACGTATTACATTAAAAAGTACATTTACAAAAATACCGATAAAATACTCAATGAAGAATAATTGAAGTAAATTATTGTTATATTAGTTTCATAATGAAATTTAAAAATGATCACAATCTCGAAACACCGTTTAAAGCTGCAAAGTCGTTTAAAATTAACCTTTTGGAGGAAATCTGTTACTAGCAACCGTATCACCACCAGTGATTATCACAATTTTATCACCCAATAGAAAGCTCTTTTATTCAGCTAATGAGAACTGATATATTGCTAAATATGTAGCCGGTCCATAGGTTATAGTGTTTAATTTATAGATCTTAAAGTAAATAATCAACTGGGTGAGAAACCTTTATGCAACGGTACATTTTGCAAATATTTCCGTTTAAAGCAATTATTTCCCACTGTTTGTGTAGTTCAGTATTTGTCCTGTTTCTTCAAAAGTTTTTTCTTTCACCTTTTCTCCTGTTATTGTGACAATAAGTGATTTTGTAAAGTTCATTATTTGACTGCTGGCAAAAACTCGATTTTAACTACAGGAGGATTGCAAAAAGAATTATTAATATTATTATTTTTTTATACGTTTTATTTTTATATTGAATCTGTCTTATTTTAGATCTCACACTATGTATTAAAATCTTAAAAAACTAAATAAATAACCCTATTCGATTCAATGGTTACTCCATGGTCCTACTATTATCGGCTCTGCGAAGTTTTGTAATAGACTGAACTTCAGCATGAGATCTTGCAAATGGATTGCCGATAGTCTCTAATTTGAGTATTGGCTTTAAAGTTTTATACAGGATGACTTTATTGTCAAAGCTTAGTTTTGAATGACTATTAACTAGACTAGAAGCTTTTAACTTCATCTGAAGTCTCTTGGCTTCTATATGACGACGCCAATTTAGACACCTATCTAAGTGAATACCATAATCAGACTGAATGTAACATAATAAGACTGAGGTATATTCATATCGTCTCCCCACGTCGGTGATAAATATCTAATTGCCTAGATTCTATTTGTGAGTTTTCATGAGAACTAAGGCAAATCAGAGGTGTAAATTAGATATAGGGTATGTCCAAGGACACATTGCTGCGGAACACCGACTTTTATTTCAAATTCTTCTGCCACAACACCAGTAATATGTGGGTACATGGTAGAAGTAAACATTTAATTTTATAGATTAGGCCCTTGTGCAAAACTTTGTCAAATGCTTGTGCATTTGTTAGTCGATTTACTTGTTCTATGGTTCCGTGTTTTTCACGAAAACCAAACGGATGAAATATTTCCAGGATTGGCTATGCTCGATTGGTTATTTGTCAAATTTGGCTTAACTGAAGCCATACCCTCATTTTCTTTTGAGACCTTTCGTCACGATATTATATTTATCACAACTTTTATTTGGTAGCCCAACCTTTCCAGGGCCTCCTTGATTTTTACCGGTTCAACACTGGACTACTACTTTTTCGTTGGTATGTATAATAGTTTTTTTATATTATCATTTAGGTAATGAGAGATTTTTTTATAACAATCCTCAGTGTAAACAACAATTTTTGTCTCTTGATCGCAAATATTTTGCAAATAATGTGAAAAAATTAGCTACTTTAGGTTTGTCACCAGGCTAGAAACACACACATTTTTACTAAAATCAGATGTTGGTTGTAATAAATCTTTATTTTTAGCTAAATAAAATTTAAATTTAGGTCTATATAAGTATTTTCGTATTACAATTTTATAGATAAATTTTACATGTTTTTTTATATTTTTTTAACGTGGGTTGAGAGTTTGCTGAGAGAGCATCAGTCGAACAAAGTAGTTTATAGTGTACGTATGAAGCAAGTGGAATTTGTATTTTAACCCCTTGAGTCAGAAAATTTGAAAATTGCCATCCCTAAGGCCTGTTGGTTGAAAATACAATGAAAAAAATAAAACCACAAAATCACTTTTTTTCTCAACCATCATTTGGACATAACCAACTATACTATTGGAAATGCATATTTTTAGTGAGAAATAATTTTTGTGAAAAATCTGGCAAATACCTTGTAAATTGGGTAATTAATTTTCAATAAAAATGACAAACAAAAATGTGAAAAAATCCAAGACAAAGCTGGTATTTTCACCACAAAGACCAAGATTCCAAGCTTCAGACCACCACGGTTAGAAAACTGAGAACTTACCTTGCCTGACAATGCAAAGTACTTGGGCAAAATTGACAAAATGGCTACACATTGCAATAGTACGGTCCATTCTTGTATACGTTTGGTGCATCGCAGCAGGATATATAGATCCGTTCCCATTGGTATCGAAAGTCAGAAAGACGTGTAAAAAAAAGAACTATTTTGAAAATTGTTATAAATATATGTACAAGAAGAATCTGTATGGTAAAACGACACAGGCGCAAAAATTTAATATAAAAATCACTCAATTTCTTTTATTAAAAATGTTCAAAAGAAAACGTTTTTTCATTTTACTATTTATTATTAATAACTTGAAAAAAAAATACATTTAACTTAAAGTAACTACAGAGACATTTTCAATAAAACATCATCCTATTTTTATAATTTTTTCTATTTAGCAATTAGTTGTTTAAATTTCTATTAGAAAACGAGAAATGTTTAAAAAGGAATAGTCTTAAATATTAGTATTAAAGCTTCAAACATTTTTAAATTATGTACATGTAGTTCCAATTGAAAACCATTTGACACAAACACTCTCACTATTTAACAACTGAGAGACATTTTATAACATGCTTGTTAAGTGCGCAATTAGCTTCTCACGAGAAATATCAGTCAGTGGCTGAGTGGTCAACAGTTTTGCTATTTTAGCACTTTCAGTGCTAGATTTAGCATTTCTCTTTGGCAAAATGCATTAACATTTTTAAAAAATGTGCTAAATGCTTTTTAGCATAATTTTGTTGAAAGAAAAAAATTTTTATTTGAAAATTAAATTTTTTAATAAATATATTTACCTATTAAAAATTTGTATTTAACTTGTTATTTTTTGCTCCCAAACACAATAAATATTTTAAAAAATATTTCAATGTTCTCTATAAGTCATACTTTAAATCCAATAAAAGGGTCAATTACGTACATTCTGGAAGACCTTAACTATTGTTCATCTGATATAGATGTTATATCAAATCAATGGACTTATATTACTAAACAATATTGGTATGAGAAATTAGATACAACCTAACAATCCGTTATATAGTACATTGTATAATGTACTTATTAAAAATCATACAATTTTAAAAGGTTTTGTTAAGATTAAAATATTTTTTATTCTAAAGAACTCTGTATATTAAATTTAATTGAATATATTTTATTTTTTAATGTTTATTATATAATAATTTCGTTGGATTAATTTGAAATATTTGTTTTTTTTTTGTGATATATATTCTATGAATATATTTATTATTTTTTAATTTAATTTTTATAAACTGTTTTCTATGTAAACAATAAAAATACTGTAGTAAAAATTTTACCATTTTTTATTTTTCTTGTAGAACATTTTAGCACGTTTTTATTTGAGATTTAGCACATTTCTTAAATAATTTTCTGGCAACACTGAGTATTTGAGTTTGTGAGAGAAAGAGTAATAGAGGAAAAAAAAAACGTTAAGTTGTTATTGTTCTTGTTGTAGTTTTAATGAGTTTTGAATTAAGTTCGTTTTTTTGTAGCTTCTTGGTATTTAATAGTCTGTTGACGAGGTGCTATAACCACCAAGAGATACATGTTAAAGATAAATATGATTGTGATAATATTACCATGAAAATGCCTGAAATTACAATTAGTTCGTTATATGTCTATTGTAATATTTTAAAGACATAATAAAATTGTGCTTAATATATATTAATAAGCTAAAATTCTGGAAACATTTTAAAGATTTACAGTCGTATTAAAAAAATAAGGTTCTTGAAAAAGATTTACTAACTTTTTCTTATGGAAATTTACATACAAAAAGTTCACAGAAAAAAATCTGAATATCCACTTCAAATACGAAATTTCTTACAATAATTAATTTTTAATTGATTTAATTGATAATCATTAAAATGATAATATTAATAACTACAATAATTCATTTTATTATTACTAGTTTTTCTTAAATAGACATTTAGTTAATAATTTTATTAAAAAATTATTTTAAATGTTTTTTTTTTCTGTGTTTTTTGTGAACATGGCTGTTAATAATTGCCCAGTTCAACACAAAAAAGTATATTAAAAAATTGTTTGCATCATCATTGTGATGATGATTGCGATATTTGGACAATATAAAATATTATTCATTTTTCGTTTAAAAAATATTTCGCAATTTTTTCCTTTGCATGTTTTTCAGCTATCAAATAAACTTCATTGTTCTCGTTATTTACGAATTACGACTTTTTAAAAGCTTGACATCCCACCGCATACGGGATTGAGCAATTTTAAAATCAATTACAGTATTCATATTCAGATATAGAACTGGAGAGGTTTTTGGATGAATTCAAACGCTTTTGAATTTTCTTTTTTAGTCCTTCGAGTTGTCTTGGATCGAATCCTTTTCTAATATCCCAAATACAGTCTCCATATACAAGGTCAAATATTTGCTAAAGACATTGCTTATTAGAATCGGAAATATCATCATCTCACTGCATCATGACTATTAACAGAGCATTTCAGTGCAGACCTCTAGTCTAGGAGTCTTAATAGTTGTCTTCTATTAGTCGGGGTTCACACACAGCAATTCTGACTTTGCAGACGAGAGAAGTAAGGAGAATGTAAAAGTTCAATTGAACGTTCTCATAAGTTATTTTGGTAGCTCTTTCTCATGGGTGGCCTTGTGAAGATCTTCCCACAAGTGTCTTTGTGTCTACAGTTTTAATAGAATGTTCCACCGTAGCATTGCATGTTAACAGAGTTAGAAAAGAAGCTAGATTGTCGAAATCAAACGAGCAACGTCAATTCTAATTCTTCCGCCGAATAATAAATAACTGAACGAATCAAATAATCCCAATTGAAATAAACCCAATTGAACAAGAAAGAAGAACTGTATTAAGTCTAGTTGAAGAAGGAGAGATTGAAGTCAATAGAATCCGATTCATCATTCTCTCGTAATAAATATTTTGTATTTGAAATTATGTAAATACTCAATGAAGATAATTATTTTAACCTCCAGTAAGGGTAAATCAAACGTACTTAAGCTTTGTGGATCCGTAAGTAGACCCTGGTGACGACTAGTTAGCCGATAATCTGCGAAAGATAATTGTCGTTCTAAAATGAAATTCTTTAGGCTGCCAATGGTTGTTGAAAACTTCAGGACTCTATTACTCAAAGTAAAAAAAAAATAAATAAATGAAACTGTCTGGATATCCAAGGGAAGATGGTTAAGATTGATCTGAAACTCATGAAGACGATGGCAAGCGGAGAATAAAAAAAAGTGCAATACGAAATGTTAGCTATAAATAAATCGATATGAAACGAGTTTGTTTAAGGATTGTAACTATTAGTTTACGTAAAAAAGAAGATTAACAAATTAGGATTATATTTTTAAGCTACATATCTTATGTATTACTGATTATATTTATGATATTTTACTGTAATATGCAACGTACTGATATTTATTGCTCATTTACATTTATGTATCATCAATTTTATTATTTATTTATTTTTTAACTTACCCCATTGTGAATTCCAATTGCATTTTTATTTCTCTATTTCACAAATTATCGCTTTAAATATTTGCAAATTTAAGATGTTTTTTTGCAATCAATTTTAAAACAAAATATCTTGAATGTTGTAAAATATGTGGCACCAAGATAATAAACTTGTTCACTTGTAAAAGTATTTAAACACAATTTTATTTATTTTATTTTTTTATTTATTTTATTATTTTTTAATTTATTTATCTTTTCGCGTTTTACTCTTTCATGTTGATTTTTGTTTTTTTATTTTTCATCTTTATTTAAACTTGTTTTCAATACAAACAGTTGTGGCAAACAAAAAATAAATTGAATACTAATTATGTTTAACGAAATTAAATTTTTGCACTTAAAACTATAAAAAGATCTCAACACCATAAACAGTAAGAAAAATTTGTAGTCAAACAAATAATTAGTTACACTGAAAGAATTGTCTGACGAAATACTAACATCAATGAAAATAATATTTGTCTATATTTGTGTTGTTGATAATTTTGTTTGTTGTTTTGTTTTCAGTTTTATTTCATTTTTAATATTTTGTTGCTTTTTTCTATTTCTTCTATCTGTTGGTGTTTTTTTTTTTTTTTTTGCAAAAATGCAAAACCATCACTTCCGGAGGCGCTACTTAAACTGAAGAGAGTAAACTATAAAAATCACATACAAATATACACAAAAAAACAACAAAATTTACCAGGTCTGTATATAAATGAATATATATTATACATATACACTTATAAATATACATATGTATGTATATGTATACATTTGTTAGTAACATGGTTTATTTATACAAAAAAAAGTAAAAAATATTTTAAAAAAAATGTGTACAAAGAGACACAGTTGGGACAGGAGAATAGAATGGATGGGTGGTTGGATATAAACATACATGGCAAAGTTGGATGGTTCGATGTTTGACTACTGGCTGGATGAATAGATGGATAGATGTTTGATTGTAAGTACATATGGTGTAAGTAGAGTACAATATAGAATAGAAGTGGATGGTATGTAAAGTGTAGATGAATGTCTACAAATATAAAACAACAACAACATCAGTACAAACAAAAACGAATGTATGGAACTACATACGTTTAACTTTAACCGGGAAGTTTTCTAGATTTAAAGGTATGTTCGTATGTTAAATAAAGTTTTTTTTTTATTTTTTCTTTTTTCTGTCTATGAGTCTCTCCAGTCTATTGACTATATTTCTGTCTGTCTTTGAGTCTATAAGTTTATGTGTATTTGTTTGACTGTTGATTTAAATGCATTTTCGCGTTAGCCTTCGTCGTTGTTTCGATAGTAGAGACATTTTTTTATAGCACTCAATTATGTGGATTAATTTAAAAGTAACCACAGATAATGACTATGTGAAAAGTCATAATGCATAATGAAAGTCATGAAACAAATACAAGTAAGCGGTTTAACGATGAAGGCAATTAGAAAAGCATAGAGCGCTTATTCAAGGCTTATTCGAGAAAAGTCCATTTGATCCACCCATAAAAACATATTGACTAATGACTAGTGGCACCTCCGAGAGTGATAACAAGCCTAGAAGAAAGATAATCGATTCAAAAATAGTCATGTGACATGTATCGGTTCCAGTTCCGGAACTTTATATGATAGGAACCTGTTACAAAGGAGATGGAAGTGGCAAATTAGCCCTTTGGGAGATGTCTTAGGACAAGTCACAGAATTTTTATTATATTATTTTTATTTTATAATTTTTCGTTAAGGTCGATGGTGACACTCCGAATCGAACCCAGGCTGTATGTATGCTTGATAAAGGTTTACTAACATTTTCTTATGGAAATTTATATACAAAAAGTTAGAAAAACTTTATCAATACGGCAAATAGACTTTATCGCTAACTACTCAGCCACATATTGTTATTTCACGCGAGTTGCTAATTGTACAATTAAGATGTCTCTTAAACATATTTAGTGAGTTTATTCTCAACTGGACCTTTGTGATGTGTTAGGTGTCAATTGGTACTAAACGGAAACTGAGGGACAGATCCATTAGTTCCCTCGACAAAAATTTCCATGCGGGAAATAAAAATTATATATGTCTGCACGTAGTATTTTGCTACGTGTAAAAATGCCAATGTCTTCCTAGACTGAAGAGTATGTTTCATATGTTCCCAAATTTGAAAACGACAAATCATCTTTGTTCTTCTTTTTAAATATAAAATCACAAATCCAAAAAAACGATTTGAATAATTATTTCTAATTCCTAAATCCTTACACTTCATCTTCGTGACATTTCGTTTAATTTTTAATTAACCCACTTTTATTTCTCATGACATTTCACACCAACTGTCAAGTCTCAAAATGAATGAAGTGAGGAAATAAAAACAACTGACATAATACAAGCCTAACCACATACATACAAACATACATGAAATGTAAGCTAAATAGAAATACAGTAAGGGAACACAATATACTTACTTACAGTCACATGAATTTATAACAGAGAACAATATTAGAAGAAAAAATATATTTTACACCAACATTCTACAATTACAATGTACATACTCCTATCATCTCTTCTGAGTTGAATTGACGTTTAAATTTTTGTTACTCTTTAGACTGGAATTTTGTGTACTTTAATGTCTTCAGTATCATTTTGGTAAATGGCTAAAAGAGTACAAATTGCTAACAATGACAGATTCCAGAGAGGTGAAGTGTGTTAAATGGTAGAAGAGATGAAAAGATGGAAGGTAAAGAAGTGGGTTGGAATAAGGTTTTATAGTTAAGCAAACTTTAAACCTATAGGTTTTATCATCACAATGATAAAATCTCATGACTTTGAATTCGGACATTACGAATTGACAATACTTTTTTGTCAATCTAAAGTTTTGTTTTAGAGGCGTTAACGATGAAGAATCTTGGGAAATAGAAATACTTCAGACGAATATATTGTTTATTGCAAGTATTCAGTTGAAATTTCTTTGACAACTTAAAACTAAAAGTTAAAATAGTCATTATGTGGGTTTGATAATTTCAAGATCCCTCTGTTAAAGACAAGGGTATGAATCCATAGTGGGCACAACATATTTTTTTTTTTTTTTTTGAGAAATAAATCTGTAACTTCTAATTGGCTTATTGGATTTACATAAAATTTAACATGGGCAAAGCGGAAGAGTATAGAATTTTAAGTTTAGAAGAGGGAATCGAATTGCAGTATCTATGACAATTTTTCAACGCTTGACAATTTCTTCTCTTATTCGATTTGAAATATTTTTTCATTTTATTCGAGCGATTTTAATTAGCGATGTCCACCTTCCACACTTAAAATTTCTACACATAAGCAAAATTTTATGTTAATAGTAATAGATTTATTTAAAATAAAAATCGATTTTTGAAAACTTTAAGGATATCAATTAATGCAGAAAATGAAAGACACGAGAAACATTCGAATAAATACATTCTTTAAAGCAACTATTTCCATAATGTATCCTTTCAAATGACTGTTAAAAGTTTTTTTTTTTTTTAATTTGAATACATCAAGTAAATAATATGTACAATACATATTAAAATTTCACTATTAAAATTAGTTAAACAATTATACGAGAAAAATTTAACTTTATATGTATCTATCTATAATTCTCCTCACTAGAAAAAGTGATTGCGCGATTGCATATTAAAAATGGGAGAAATCAAATGCAAAACTACAACATATACCCCACATTAAGCCAAAAAAAAAAAATGTTATGTTTTCTCAAAAATGCCTGAAGACGATTGAGTACACAAATGATTCAAATGAATACATACCAGACAAATTAAAACAAAAACAAAAAAAACTATACTAACAGCATTTTCATTTTCCACTATTGCACACTTCAAATACATTAAACATTATTATTCGCTATATATTATAAGTTTAATGTGCAACGAGTAAAAGTAGTCATAAATATCATCATTATCATTATCATCATCATCATAGTAATCGTTCATATTATTGCTCATTAACGCTACTGCATTGTATTAAAACATCTTTCATCCATTTGTTTACTTTTTCAATTGCTTCATATAATAATTGTGAATTGCACACATTCACATAATTCACAATTATCATAATCATCATTTTATTTCTATTAGTCATTTTATATGTTGCATCAATTCCTGTCAGTCTATTATTTGGTCAGTCAGACGTTATATTCAGTCATATATTCGTTCTATTCATGTCTGTCTGAGTATCAATCGATTAAATAGTTTCAAGTTTGTATAATTGAAAAATCTACACAAAGAATTTAAATACAAACTTAGTTTAAAAAAAAAAAAAAAGTGAATAAAAAGTTTCCCAATAATGCGCATTAAATGCCAGTCATCATAATATATCTACATATATTTATTATGATGGCTGCTGTTGAGGTTTTTGCACTCACTCATACTCTGAATTTGTTATTTAAACAAAAAGAGACATTGAATATGAATTATATGTATTATTTTATGAGAATTTTAAAATTTCTTTGATTTGTTGTAAACATTTGATGCACAAATCAAACACTGATGGAAAATTTACGGATTAGAGTGAATTAATATATCTATAATTCTCACAGAAATATATGCACCATTTTTATATTCTATTAGTATGTGTTTGTGAAAATTTTGTAATACACAGAAATAATCATTCGTTTTACCAAAAATCACTTTCAGATTTGTTTTAATATGATGGGATGGATGTCCAAGTCGTACAGAGACGAAGATTATTTGGTCATAATCGATCCATTATATCACTTAGCCTCCATACAAATGTACTCACTCAAAAACCGTAAAAATAAAAAATATTTTAATAAAATTTGCCACAAAGATCGGTCTATAATTAACAAAAGACCCCATATGATCATTTCATTCGAAAATCACTTTAACGTGCATAAATCCCATGAAAATATTAGAATTAACATAATATTCGACACAAATAATTTTTCTATGAATATAAATGATAGTACAAAATTTTATAAAGATCGGTTCATAATTTATACCATTTATATTTTCTTTTCTCATTATATTTTTTTCTTTATATATCTCCGTAAAAAATACTAATATCTTAAAGATAGATTTGGAATTGTTTAGAAATACTTATAAGCTTAGTACTCACTAACACATAAGCAAGTTCCTCCTATATGAGGGCAATTATTAAAAGTGTTTAACCTGTCTGAAACTGACTTAAATCCTTACTGGATTAACAAAATCGGAGGAGCATTAAAAATAAATTTAATATAAAATTTTTATAGACTTTTTGAAAATTATCAAAAAAAATAAAAATAAAAAAATTAACTTTTTGTTTTTGTATTTTCCAGCCAACAGATCACTAGGTAAATTCATAATTTTTTTTTTGCTTTGGGAACCAAAACTTTTATAGTATCCCACGTTATATTTACAAACAAATTTAAATTGTTAAAAATAATGAAAATTTATTCTAAAAAAAGAAAAAGAGAGAAATTTTTCTATGGCTTTGCTAAAGAAACTATTTTAATGTATAAAACTCTCCTTTAAATTTAGTAGAACAATTTAAGATTTCTAAATTTATCAGTAATTTAATAAAATTATAAATACTTACCAATAATTTCCTTAAGATCATACTTGCCACATCAGGGCTGGCAATAATAAACTAAAACACCATTTTTCAAAACACAAATACACAATTTTTGATCTTAATAAATGTATCACATGAGCAGCTCCAATTAAAAATTCATTTAACTATTCGGTCACCCAATTTACATTTTAAATCTTTTTTCTAGGTTAATTTTCACAATCAAATTATTCAATTTAATAGAAAGTTTTTATGTATCATTTTTATCTTAAAGTTGAAGATAAACATACTCAAAGTTCATATATATCGTTTGTTAGAATATATGTT
This sequence comes from Phormia regina, assembly GCA_001735545.1. NCBI lineage: Eukaryota > Metazoa > Arthropoda > Insecta > Diptera > Calliphoridae > Phormia > Phormia regina. The sequence continues at coordinate 13,979 of MINK01172967.1, forward strand.
TGCCAAAAATAAAAAAAAAAAGTAAAAAAAGAGAGAGCGAACGAGCGAAAAAATAATATTGCTCAGCTATACATACACAAAATAAAATGCACTTTTATTCACTTCACTTACACACATATACATGATTTTTGTTATTCTGTTATAATTCGTTTTGTTGCTTTTTTATGAAATATTGTTACTTTTATCTGTAAATCTTGGGGATACTACATACAACACTTTAACGAAACAACTTGAATAGTTTTGTTTAGTTAGTTCAGTTCAGTTTAGTTTCATTTCGTTTAGTTTTAGTTACTTATTTTGACTGGGGTTGCTGTTGCTGCTGCTGCTGTTGTTGATATTAGTTAGTTAGGCTGGCAGCCTGGCTGGATGAATGGCTTGTTGGTTTATATGTGTGACTGGGATGTCGGTTTGATTGGTTGTGTTGTTTCATTTCGTTTTGTTTTGTTGGTCTGGTTTGTTGTTTAGGTTAGCCAAAAACGAAAACAAAAAAATAATAAAAAAAAACTAACAAGAAGGGTAACGTTTGTAAGAGTTCGTCTTTTGTAGGACTCCCAGGTACCATGAACTCTAAACGAAGTGTAACAAATACCGAACTTTAAAACTACTAGCAATAACAACAAAACACATCAACAACTCCAACACAAACTTTAAATGTTGTATTGATGCTGCTGTATTGTTGCTTTTGTTTTTGTTATGTGATTGAACTTTTACTAGTGATATTGTTGTTGTTGATGATGACGATGATGATGCTAAAAATTGTCGGCGTATAAACAACAACAAATACGACAATGACAACAACGACAATTGCAACAAATAGAAATAGTTTACAATTTAAAAGAACCGTCTCGAAAATGTTAGTAGTAGATACACTGCAACTACCGGAATGTATTTTTGTTGTGGCTGTTTGGCGGATTGTGTGATACGAGATGAAAGTTTATACATTTTGAGTACCATTTAAAAACGCAGCATTTGATGAGAAGCTGCAGCAAATAGCAGCAACAACAACAACAAACATCACTGAGGTGGCTATATTGCGAACAACATATGTATATATATTTATATATCTAGGAAATATATACATAAACAAAGTTTTCTGTTGTTGTTATTGCTGTTAAAGTTTGTTGAGGAAAAAAAATATATATATAGAAGAAAATAATGTGTATACGAGTTGAAAATATATAAATATTTATACATATCCAACGACTGTCTAGATGTCTGTCATTCCGTCTGTCTTTCTCATATCTTCCGAATTTTTTATGCATGAAATTAGGATCAATAAATATGTCACCACAGAAGGGATCTAACTTAATATCATCAAATGAAAATTACAAATTCCATATTATTTAGAATATATGTTCTTAGAGCTTTTTGTTATTAAATATCAAAGAACTTGCAATAAAACACTTTAAAAGACTTTTTAGTTTACCACTCTAACTTTCACCGATTCTGATTCCGATTTCGATTCTGCAACAACCTTTCATACCAGCATTATCACGTTGTTAAATTTCTAACAGTGTTGCCGGAGACGATAATTCATATTTCACAAACAAAGCCTTTAAATTATCGAAAATTAAAAAAAAAAAATTACACAAAAATGTAAACTTTTTAAAAATTATATAACTTTGATAAAAAAAATAAAAAAGATTTATTTTATCTTAGCCCTTTGATCTAAATTTAAATAAAAACATAAAAGCACTGAAAAAAAAACTGTAAAAGCGTTAATTTTAACAATGCGTTGTCACTACAGTTTTTAACCCCTGATTTTTCTAACAGGTTAGTTAAGAGATAATAAAAATACTTACAGTCGTGTACAAAAAAAAAAAAAAAAAATAATAATATATGCTTGACCTTTCAAGTCGTCTCACTAACTTTTCTTTATGGAATTCATATTTACATACAAAAAAGTTGGTAATCCTATTGTATTCAAACATAGTACGATTTTATATTTTTTAGTTTTTATACGTTGCATATAAAAATTTTGTGTTACGGTCGTATCTCAACAAAACAAAAAAAAAACATCAATACAAAAATATAAATAATGAGAATGTATAGATGATAAATAGGTGTTACTAAAGCTGTCTCCACCAAATATTACAAATAATTATCATAGACCTGCAACTCGACACCATCCTCATCCTGGCACACTCCTCCTCTATTTCCTGCATCGTCCTTGTTTTGATATCTTTACTTTTTTTTGAAAATATCAGGTTATTATTACTTTTCCACTTTGTTTATTACAGAGTACTAATTGATCAATTATCACTCAAGAACATATTTAATTCTCCAAAAAATCCAAGCAAACTCGTTAAAAATTTGTCCCATTTTGGATAATTATACAGACAATCGCAACACTGTAATTCTTATAAAAGATAACATTATAATGACAGAATCGACCAACAAACCAACATGAACCGACGATCCTTATACATTCATACCAATCGGATCTNGACTGACCGACCCTACCGGCCAAACATAACCTAACAAACGATACTACAACAAAAATTTCAATATAGTATTTGCTCTTGTTGTTTTGGTTATAGTTGTCGATGTTGATGTTGTTTTTGTTTTTGAGGTTGTTGCAAATATTGTAGGTTTTACCTATACTTATACACACACACTCACACATTCACAACTTCCCCTATATGTATGACAAATGGCACTGGTATGTATGATACGTACAAGAAGAACAAGATAAAACAGGTGGAAAATTTAAACTTAAACTACATTTACTTATGTATCTACTGACTGGAGTACTGGCAACAAAAACAACAACAACAATCATCGTCGTAAGGAGAAATGTTAGTGGAAAGCTCAATCTATAGAATTCACAAGAAAACGAAATTATTTCGGATGCTTGCAAGTGCAAGGTTGGTTAGTTGTTGGTGGGTTTATGGCACAAGAAGAAGAAGAAAAACAAAAAACAAGATGGAATACAAAAAAAACTAATAACAAATTCAAAAGCATACCAAACGTATGCAGTGCAGTGTTGAGAGAAATTATAGCAATAAATGAAAACTTCAAAAAAGCCATAATTCTATTTGAAAATAAATCGCATGTAACGACTAATTTCTAGGTCAATACCAAGAATTCCTTTCTACAATAAAAAGTTTATCATAACCAAATTTAAATTGGAAATTCTTATTGATGCCTATTATAGAAACTTTAGAATTTTTATTTGAATTTTTTTGTCCAAAGTGTATGAGGAAGGAGTATTGAAACTTGTTGAATACGAATAAAGTAAAGGATGGATTTTATTTTTTATTTTATTATTTTTCCATTAATTCAATAAAGACAACGTCTAAGAGCTTCAAAATGCTATTATATTATTCAAAGTTGAATCATTATATTAGATTGGATGGAAGTACAAGAAATTGTAGGTGACAGATTTACTGTGAAATATTAGACTGACCATTAGGAGTCCTTATATTACTGCTATTGTTCTTGTAATGAAACTTTTGATAGTTTTATCAGAAATTACTATTTGATTAATATACTTGATATATCAGAAGATCAATTGGGTAGATGTTAGTAATTTACTACACACTTTTGATTGCTAAACTCTCAACCGTTGAGTTTTTAAAAATTTTTTGTTATATAATTCAATTTCAATATAATTCTAGGATTTAATAAAGGAAAAAAGCAGTAAACTATACATAAGGGTTTCGTTTTAAGTAATTTCTTAAAAAAAATATATAATTATATATATAATAATGTTTTTTCTTCTTTTTTCAAATAAATATTTCGTTAACTAGCTTTTCATAAATGCAGAAAACTTGCATTCTACCTTGCTCTAGGTCATCTTATTCAAATGTGGGAATTTCCCTTTACAAATTTTCTTTCTTGGATAATCGGCCCTACTGTATTTTACTTAATTATACAGCGCCATCTTTTAATAAGTAGAAGTCTGATATAACTAGAGTACTCTGTTATTATTATGCGAATATTGATTGTGTGTNNAACTGGATTGTTATTCATTGAGTTGGGTTGGAAGCTGGAAGACTTCGATCGTTCTTAACCATAGGTCAATGTGGCAAAAATCAATTGGCCTATTCGGATAGTAAAATTAATGCAGTGTCATGAGGACTTTGAAGGCAGCCCGACCAACAGTTTAAATTGATGGAACAACTCGTTATTGATAAGACTTTAGCAGACTGCAAAATTATTAGTGTCCGACTGAACGTTCGAGTTCGGTTAGAAAAAGTGTATTCGGTCAGACTCTAACAATATAATAATTAAAAAAAAAAAAAAAACATTGACCAATTTATTTCTAATAAAAACTTAGGATAAACGATTTTACTAATCTTTGTTAATAATTCTAAAACTTTAAAAAAGTTTTACATACACAAGCATGTTATCATATTTTTAACACAAGAGTTATTA
>MINK01172968.1:2125-27068 GCA_001735545.1 Phormia regina
AACTAACTATTCATTTTTAATAAAAATTTTCAATGCAGTTTCGTGCCAAAACTAATAAATTGTTGCATTCAGTTGGTTGCACTTATATATTACAGCTTATTAGTCTCAAGTGGAAATTTGAAATTTTCAGAGTCAATGTTATAACTATATAATTATGTATGGATGTAATTTAAAATATTTGCTGGGAACGCAATAACAAAGTGAACACAACATGAAAAGAAATCTATTCAAATTTTAATTTATATTCAGAATAAGTAATTAAGAGTTAAGAAAAATGTGAAATGTTTTACAACATATTATATTTTAGTAGTATTTATATTAATATGTAATTATGTGAGTCTAATTTTGCAAAAAAACGGTGAACAATTAAGAAAGATATATTTGGCCAACATCCTCTATATGATTCCCCACAATATTGTGAGANNACAATATTGTGAGAAATAATATCAAAACTGTGGCAATTGTCAGCAAATATTTTTTTTTTTATTTTTGTACTAAATTCTCTCAAATTTGACATATTTTTATTTAAAATATTTTTTTTTTTACAAAGCAAAAGTAGTGAATATTATTATCATTTTTTTTTTTTTGGGCAAAGAAAGAACAAGCGCGAATGTTATATTTGACTCGGCCGAATCTAAATACTCTGCATCAACCTTTTTTTATCATTAGTCCTTAAAAAATTTGTACAAATTTCACTGAATGGGTAGTGGTCTGTAAATTGTTGGTTTCCAAGTTTATATCGACCCATGAACTATCTGAACTAAATTTCGTCATCGTAAATGCTTTTATTTAAAATATATTAGCAGAAAAGAATGCAATGAAACTATGTTTATAATATTTTTTCCATAAATTTTCTCTTTATTTGCTCATTTTCAATACCAAGATAAAATATTTGGACAAAATTTCGTCTCCCTAGGTTGTTCCGGTCGAGTGTTATACTGCTTTCAACAGACGAATAGACTTAGTTAGATCGTCAAAGAATCAAACCAGGACTTCATGGGGCCTTAAATTATTATTTGGTGGGGGATAAAAATGGAAAAACCAACAAAGCATAAGTTACAGATTTATTTCCAACAAATTTTGCTTCCGTTCCCAACCAAAAATATGCTCTTAAAACCAAAAATATTCCCTTAATATTCAAACATATACTATGAAAATATAACTATTATTAACTAATTTATTTATTTATTTACTTTTAAAATACAATATTCATGCTAAAAATAATATAATTTTTATTAGAAATTCTTAAAAACAATATTTCTAATAAAAATAATATAATTTTTAGCATGAATAGTGTATTAAATTTATAAGGGAATCGAATTTGAAAAACGTATGAAATATTATTGGCGTAATTTTTTTCTTCAAAAAAATTCAAAATTTTATATATATTTTTTTCGTTTAATATAAGCAAACTTGTGCTTTTAAGTATAGAAAATGTCATTTAAATTGCAAAAATATGCTTTAAAGTAAAGATTTTTTTATGAAAATATGTTGCCAAGAAAAATGTTTAAAAATGTCCATTAAGATATCATTTCCAAAATCATCTTTGAATACGTTAATAAAATATTCAAATTTTTTTAAAAAAATAACAACTTCTTAATAAATAATGTTGCCTGCAATTTACATAGAAATAAAGTTACTGCATCATATTTAAATATGCTCAAACATAACCTATATTCATAATTTCTTTCATAAAAACTCAACATTTATTATCATAAATAGGTAAATAAATATACAACAAATAATTCTACTCACCTCTTTGCCTTTCGGGATGTCAATATTTAATAGCCGGATATATTATAGATACACATTGATTTTTAATGCTCTCACACCGTTTCACGCTAATTTTTTTCTGTTTGTTAAAAGCTTTAACACAAAAAACTGCCAGTTTAGTCTTTCTGATTTTCAGCTGTTTCTGCTCCTTCTAGCCACAAGTACTATTCAGGCTAACTTATACACGAGCTAAAAAGGAAAGAGAGGACAAAAAAACACATGAATTATAGATTCTTGTGTTGTAGTATACTCCTATGCGGATCATTCTTACGTGTTTACTTATTTTATCTACTTTCACAAGATAAACACCTAATAACACACATAACCCTATAATTTATGGCCGCTCCTTTGTAGGAGTAACTAAATAATAACACCATACCAAACTGTACAAAGCGAAACAATATTTGTTTACTGTTGAAACAGACACCAGTTGTTTCTTAGTTGATGCACACAAGCTCACATACATTCACAATCCAATACTCGTGCTGCAGCCGTTCTTTTATATGATTCACTAGATGTCTATGTCACTAAACAAATTACACATCATAACTTCCTTATCTTCATAGCTCATTGTGTAATACTTAATTAATAATGCAGAAATTTAAACAGTAGCATAATAGAGTTAAAAAAAATAATACAAATTACAACATAGAAAAATATTTGTGCATTATTAAACACCAACATTACTTGCACATCCCAGCGGGTGATTTATGTAAAACATAAATGAATAGAATATTTTTTTGGAGTTCTTCAGTAATAAATAATGTTAAGTTTATTAGTTATATCTCTATTTGGTTGAAATACATAATAACCTTTGGGATATAATAAGCAATGAAACATTGTCAAATTTGAATCTTAATTCTAACAATTTCAACATTGTTCACATTAATGCTCAAAGCATTACTCCGAGGTCTAATTCCAGTAAAATGGATGAGTTAACATATATTTTCGAAGTTGGTCATTTTGATATCATTGCTGTGTCTGAGACATGGATTAAGACATATATTTGATATAATGCAATTTCAATAAACGGATATTACTTGTGTAGAAATGAAAGACTTTTAAGTAGTGGGGGTGGTGTGTGCATTTTTTTACTTTCAATGGAAAGTAATATTTACTTTTACTAAAGATGGGACTGTGAATGCATTTCTTTGGAACTTGTTGGTAATTTGGGGCTTCGTGTTCTTTTGGATGTTTTGTACTTACCGTATGGAAATATTAGGAGTTGTGAAGAAATTTTAACTGATTTATCTTCGAGATATGAACATGTCATATTTGTAGGTCATTTTAATATAATATGACATTTTTTCTCTGCTTCGAATTTACATTTATTACACAATAGTATACCGACACATTACAGTACACAATATCGAAGTTATTTTTTAGTGTCTAAAATGGAATATGTGAGTGTAAGGGTCAATTTCAAATACCAGCTCTGAATTTTTATCATACTACTATTGTTTAGAATGTATATAGAGGGAAGACTTTAGTCCCATTTATACTAATTTTATATGAATTATACTAATTGACACTAATTTTCAAGTTAAATTTTTTACCCAGAAGATTTTAAATTTATTTAATTATTATGTTCCAACTGAAATCATTCAAATCAAAAGTAGATCCTTATGGATGAAATGTCGTGGTATAGAGATTGCTTTTCGGGCTTACATGGAAGCAAAGAATTCTATTACATGGAATACTTTTTTGCTAGTATCGTAATAAATTAAAAAATACAATAAGAAAAATTCGGGCAAAACATTGCAGACATCTTTTTACTGAATGCAGTGATGGTCAAATGTGGAAGGAATTGAAAACACCTTCAGTAACATATAAACAATCAGTTGGTATTTCTAACCATTTGACACATATTCTTAATACAATACTCACTACTTCTAAATATCCAAATATCTGGAAGTGCTCCAGAATAATATTAATTCCAAAAGTAAATAATCCATCTGGATGTTTTGATTTTCGTCCAATTAATATTATGTTCAAAGATTTTAGTAGAGCTTTTGAGAGTATATCTCATAAAGTATAAATTTTCAATAACTTCTTGTCGCCTTTTAGATATTTTTATCAGAGGCAGTTCTCAATATGTGCACTTACATGACAGTATTTCTTCTACAAGAAATATATTCCGCGGAATCCCTCAGGGATCTGCTTTAGGTCCGCAGCTTTTCTTATTATATATTAATGATTTGCTGGCTCAATTATCTGGATTGAATGGGTATCTATATGCAGATGATTCGCAATTAGTTGCAATTTCTGATACGGTTAGTAATTTGAAAAATTTAATCAATTCCAATTCGCAATATTTGGAAGTCTGTTGCAGAAACAATTTTGTGGTTTCGAATGCTCAAAAGTCAAAGGCCATGATTACGCACAATTAACCTAAGTTTATAGTTAATAACGAGAATTTGTGTTTTGTATCACATCTTAAAATTCTTGGCATTTATATTGATAATAAGTTATATTGATAATAATTAACTATCTATTGAATTGCAGATTAATTATTTTATTTAGAAGATTATATGGTTCATCTCATTATTTCCCAAGGTAAGGAAGCAAATTGCTCATGCATGATTGAAATATAAGTAGGGTTAAAAAGTGTTTTAACTATATAATTAGATACGTATACAAATTAAGGTCTCATGATCATGTAATATTGTACGTTATTGATTTCCTACATTGCACATTCGACGACTTTGTAAAGGTAAAGTTACTTACATTATTTTACGAAATTATTAAATATAACTCGCCATCATATCTGGCATCTAAATTTGAATTTTTGAATTCTTGTAGAACTTGTTCGCATAGAATTCCCAATTTTGATTTGCTAATTATGAGAAGGTTATTTCATTTGAAAGTTGCACGATTGTGGATTATTATGATTCCATACAGTGAAATTTAAACATTTAATCAGTTATTTGGCTTAGACGTATATGTAGGTACATTAAGTAATTATTCGAAATCATTTCACTTACTCTCTTAAAACACTTTGATTAAAGTAACAGATTTGAAGTTCAAAACTGTTGTTGGTGAAATTATAAGATTTTTTTGTTGTTGTAACATACATTTCTTTAACTTGAACTAAAAATCTAACAGATATTTTCTCTCAATAAAAATGCAAAAATAAAACAAAATCACATATAGCAAAAAGAAGAAGAAGAAGAAGAAATCGAAATTAATTACATGTTGTCAAGTTTTAATATGTTAAGATTTGTTAATTTTTATGAGCAGATGCTGGTTATATAGAATTTGGCGGATTTAAGTTGTAAGTCTGATAGATACCCATATAGATATGAGAATACTTATACATACATAGTTATCTTTATCATTTTATAAATAATAGTTTGTGAATATTTGTATAGTGTGTTGGAGTTTAAAGTATTTAAAATACTTAAATTATTTTATTTTATTTTTTTACTTTTGTTGTTGCTGCTGTTGTTGTTTTTTTTTTGCACACCAAAAAAAAACAGGAAAATAAAGTGAAAGTTTAGAAAATTTGTGGTAAAATTGTTATAAATATGATGAAAATCATTGATTCAATAGTGGTGTGTCATTTATATATATATATATTTTTTTTTACTTTATCCAAGAGAAATTTTACTTAGCAGTATTTATACAACTTAATTAAAATATAATTTTTTATTATTTATTATAAAGTATGTGGACTTTTATTATTTTGAAAACATAAAATGGTAGCATTTATTTGAATCTCACCTTTATTAACATAAATTTACTGAATAAGTTAATTATAGAGTATAATTTATTTATGAAAGTACATTGATATTTCTCCTTTCTGCTTATTAATAGATAAATGTCATTTAATAAATGGCAATTAACAATTAGCAAATAAATTTATGAGAGAAATATTTTTTGCTGGCAAATAGTTAGTTAATATGATGGATTTATATGATGTAGATAAAATTAAGTTTGCAGCTAAATTTATTATTGAATAAATTAAGTTGTTAATGTTGTTAACTAAGTGAGATTATAAGCTATTACATTTATTTAAAAAAATATATATATTTATGAAGTAAAAACGTTTTGCAACAAGTTGTGAAATTTCAAATATGTTTAATATTATTTATTTGTATTTTAATTTATTTGAACTAGTTTGAAAAGATTTTAAGATATAAAAATATTATTTAATGATATAAGATTTTTTTAATGGAATTAAAACAAATTACTTTTCACTGTAAATATCAAAATTTGATTGTGTATTCTTTACGTTAATAAACAGATATATTCTAAATTATTTTATATTTTTGTTCGATATAATTCAAAGCGATCACAGATATATATTTTCATCAAAAGGATTTAAGCCAATAACAACTTAAATATTTACTTTAGGAAATAATCTAAAATTCATCATAGTAATTTATTTACAAATCCAATTTTTCAAGTTGAGAATATCAGTAGATTTTTATCCGGTCAGCCAAAATTGTAATTATACAGCAAAAAATTTCATTTATTAAAAAAATTTATAGACGAAATTGAAATAAAAGTATTTCCCACTTCCTTGTATCTAGTTACAAGTGAAAATATATCGGTGTTTAGTGTGTTGAACTTTAAACCACCGATATAGGTTTCAAAAAATTATTGAGTTTTAAACTTAATTCCATACAACTGTCCCTCTATTGGTCCTTTATATTAAGCGAGCACTTCTTTTTAAGATAAGTTGGTGAAGATAGTTTTCGTTTTAGAATCCTTAAGTGGAAATCTTAAATGAAATACGCGATTGTATAAAATATAGTGCAATTCTTAAACCTGATAAATTTATTTCAGCAACAAAATACATTGATATTTATTAGTTATGGAACTCTAGCTAGTAAAATAAAATTTTAGTTTATTTTTTATTCACTGACCTTAACAATATTAGAACAGTTGAAATATCATCATTAATTAAACCTTCTATTTGCTAAATTGTACAATTTTAATTTTTTTTTCTATTTTTAAAATTATTCTTTCAAAAAAAGACAAGAAGTTTATTGTTTTTTTTTTTAACAATTTATTGATTTTCGATGCAAAAATATTTTTCTTATATCCCTCTCTGCCTCTCACTCATTCTACAGAAAATATATACCAAAAGACTTAAAACGCAAACTTATTTATAATTGTAGCAATTAAAAGACTTAAAAAACAAACTTGTTTCTTTTATCGATTCTTTTTTCTTTTTTTTTGTTTTGCCGTAGATTTTTCTTTAAAAAAATCAATAAAAATGGCTACAGCAAACATTAACGAAAAGAGAAAAAAACATTAATACAATTGTCATCTTAACTATTTTTATTTGTAAACGACAAAATACTTGTATTATGCAACTCACTTTAACGTGATTAGATAATATAAATTGTATTTCTTTATATGTTGCGAATTTATTTTACAATTTTTTATTACTATTATATTTTTTTTCTAAAAGCTATTTCTTCTTCTTTATAAAAACAGTGCATTTACTTACTGTATGTGTGTAAAAAGTAATAAAAAATTAAACAACTAACTCGGTCTCAATTAAAACGGGACTTACCACAACTTATTAAGAACTGGTGAATGTTTTGATTGTGACTTTGCAACTTAACCACAATAGCAACAAAAAAAAGAAATAATAAAAAAGATACAAAATTTTTAATGCAGGTAAATTTTTTTATAACTTTTTTAATTTATTATGAATGTACTTAACATAAGAACATTAACATTTAACCACAAAGAAGATGTTTGTAATTTTTTTTTTTTTTTTTTTTTTTTTAAATTAAAAATATTTTTTTTTTTTTATAACACAGAAATAATTGCTAATGACGAATGTTTAGACGCTGAATTACCGAAGGAATTCAAAAGAATTTCCATACGCTAAAAGAGAAGTTTTTTTTCAATAGTGTGCAGTATGCACTCTTATGTTGTCCGCCTAAATTGTAGGAACTCAAACCACCTAATTAAATTATTATATACAATATTGTTTTTACATTAATTATAATTAACATTCTGTATTATTTCCCTATAACGTCTCGTCCATTATGTAGGCACATTAAGGTTTATTTGAAATTTTATAGTCTTATTATTGTAAAATTTTAATTTTTTCTCTATTGCACAAGAAGATTAATTTTAATGCAAAAAACTTATAAAGATTTCACTTACACGTTAAGGTATTCAAAATTCTATTCATTTAAAATAAGATTTTAATGTAATAGTCGTTTACAATTTTTTAAAGCTTGGCACACATGTGTCGCAAAGAACTGGTTGTATGGTGGAAAGAGCTAAAAAACAGAAATCGACAAAAATATAACTGTTCAATCAGCCGGTTTGGATTAGACAATAATAACAAAACGGTCAAAACTACATTAATCGTGAGGCGGTACAACAAAGTGCAGACCACAAAATCATTGTATTCTCAACTAGTTATTCCACACCAACACACAGCAAAAATGCTACTCTACAAATCACACATTGTTGATTCTTTTTTGAGATGTTTAGTTCACTAATTTCAAACTTATATTGTAATATTAGTGTTATCATGATATACATAATCACATATAAGATACCAGTAAAGTCCTGAGCACTATTAAAAATGAAAAGCAAAACCAGCAAAAAGCCTCTAACTACTTCAGCACTATGTTAACGGATTAATATGCAAGAGCGGTGGGAAAAATAAATGTGAATTATATACACATCTTAATATAAAAAATGATTGAGCCAATAAAATGCCAATATTGTAATGAATGTTGATGCTTGTTTGTTTTTTGTTTTTTTTATTATTATTATATTATTTTTCCGCTTTTGTTTGCCCAATGAAAATTTCAAATAAAAGCAGCAAGAAGACATTGTATTAATTGGCTCTTGAACGTTATTAAAAATAATGGAGGAAATAAAAATTCTTATTGAAATTTGTTATTTTCGTTATGCTTAATTGACTCCCTTGTGCATAAGATGAGTTTTTAATCAAAAGAATGAACTGAAGAAAAAATAAAAATAACAAAAATGTAATAGTAAACAGATTTTTCAAGTATGAGTAAACATTTTAAGGACTGAATGTTACTGGAACTTCCAAATATGAACTAAAACATTTTAGTGAGGCTGAAGTGGCAAATGAAATATGGACAAAAAAAAAAAACGGCTATATTAAAGCCCAGTCATAGTACTTGATTCATACCAGATGATACGAACAATGGCCAGCACGACCAATAAATCCATGCTCAATTGGAAATATAAACAAAAACATCATCGAAAGTAGAATCTTATTAGAAGGGAACGTATGGCCGTTATTGAGATCAAGACAATACTATGAAGTTGCTGCATTGTAAATATTTTTCACGAGACATTCGGATTAAAGCTGCAAATTAATTAATATAGTTAAGAATGAAGTTAATGCAAAAACTAGAATAAATTTCACTAGAACAGAATTAGAAACCGACTGAAAATGAATTAAAACTAAAAGTGTACTAGAACTGAATAAAAATAGAACTATAACTGAACAACAATTGTACTTGAATTTTATTAAAATTGAACTAAAACTAAACTAGAACTGAATAAGTACTGAATTAAAAGTGAGCTAGAATTGAATTAGAAATAAAGTGTAGCTGAACTAGAATTGAACCATAACTGAAAAATAACTAGATTATAATCATTCTAGAAATGAGTTTTTGCTAGACTAGAATTAAATTAGAATTTAATAAGAATTAAAATAAAAAGAACTGAACTAGAGTTGAACTAAAACTGAACTCGAACTAAGCTAAAATTTAACTAAATTTGAACATGAACATAATAAAATTTTAAAACTAATAATAAAATAAAATAAAAATAAAAAAACCAAATGTGCATGGAGTATATGGAAGCATACAAAAACAAAAAATCTATATAATAACAAAGAATCCTTCCCTCTATCAGTCGCATGACTAAAAACATTGTTTAGTTTTTTATCTTTACATATAAAAAAATTATCCATATTTTGTTTTTTCTTATTAATGTTTATTTAATGCAAACTGCTAAAAAAAAACAGGCCAATATTATTTAAAATCCGTGCAAATATTTGGCTTTAAGCCATAAAGAAAGTTCAAAAGTATTTAAAAAACTTGACCGCTTCATGTCCAAATACTACAAATAAATATTTAAAGATAAATATGTTTAAAAATAACAATAACAAAATTTCCAACATCATATTTTTCTTAACACCAACGGATACAGGAATTTCTGGGGAAATGAATCATGATTTTATTTCCTTTGAAAAAAAAAATAGTTTTGTTTTTAATGATAATTTTCAAATACTTATTATGTTTTATCTTAAATTTTTAATTTGTATGCATAATATATTCTTTTACTTATTTTTTAGTGTTGTTATTATTTGTATATTTGTATATCCGTTTGTCCGTCCACTTTTCTTTACTTATCTGTTAAACCGTTTAGTCAGTGTAAATATTTGTTTATCTTTTATTTTATTTGTTTTAATATAATTTTGTAAAAGAGTATTTGTTTGTTTTTATATATACTTTTTTTATTTCTCGAAGTCTGGGTTCTTTTTTTTCTCAATCTTGTTTTTAAGTCACATTTTTTATTTATTTTTTCAAGATAAAAAAGAACAAATATCTGTTTGTTAACGTGGCTATTTACTTATTCATTTGCTTTTATTTTTGTTTATTGACCGATGGCCATTTTCGTTGTTTCTCGTTTTGTTTTTAAAAATTCATTCATACGAAAAGTGCAAAAACAGAAAAAAATCTATAAAGAAAAGAACAAATCATTGATTTAAAGTTTTTTTTTTCAAATTTTTTAATTTTTAAAAAACTGGTTTATTTTACTATTTCTTTAGAGCAAATAAGTATTTAGTTGTTAAATATTAAATTTGCTTTGAAAATTTTATTGTTTTTCAATATAATTATAAGAATAATTAAGAAAATATTTACTTATTAGAACATGTTTTATTTGATAGAACAATACATGGAATTATGTCTGCAGTCATGCAGAAATATTTTTTAATGTTGTCCATCAACTTAAACAAATATTGCAATTAGGGAAACTACTAAGAGCCTGTAATGTATTTAGATATCTGCAACGGTTCATGTATTACAAAACTAATTTAAAAAAAATCGATTTGGTTCCCTTTTGGTGTCTTGTTTACACCTATAGAAACAGTTTTTAATATAAATTATTAAAATTAATTAACTAACGTTTACAAATGTTTACTCTAACATTGAGACAACATTATTGTATATATTCATTTAAAACACAATAAGTAATAAGCAAATAAGTATCCAGTAATAACTTATTTTCTTAATGATTATCTTGAAAAATTATTAATTGATTTCTATTTTTAAATTTCCATGGACATTGACAAATGTGGCGTCAATTTAAGCTTCTTAAAGAACAATTACTATTAAACAAGTAAATGTCTTCAAACAAAAAAAAAAATCAACATTTAAAACCAAGGTAAGGAAAAATTCGGATTACGAATTTAATTTTCAGTTTTTATTTAAAAACATTACAAAAACTGAGTTTTTTGTGTGGAAAAAATATTGAATATCTAAAAAGGATCAATTTGTCGGCACTGAATAGCAAAGGCTTAAAAGGTTTAATTAATAGTACATTCTTATTACTATTATGGGGGTCGCTAACAACAAACTATTTTATGATCGCAAAATATACATATGCAACATACGCAAGCGCTTAACTTAATTTAATTTTCTCATATTGGAAAACATGTATTTACATACATGCATACATAAACAAATAAAAAACACACTTTATAAAATACTACCATAAACATTATGTTGTTGTTTCATTTTTAACAAAACATACAATCGCAGGTACAAATATACTTAACATCCACACATCTTTCATTCAACATAAGAAGACACATCAACATATACCGTTGTACACGAACTCAATTTGATTAATTCATTTCGGGTTAATTCCTGAATATTATTAAATTTAGTGATAAAAATTATGTTCCGAACGAACAAAAAAAAAAATGAGCGTTCTTCTTACTCTGTTTAAAATCCATAACATAAAGAACAAACAATGCCTCACAGATACCCATAATACTACAAAATGACATAAAAGATGTCTATTGATTTTTTTCAACTTAAGTTTTTTGCATGAAAATCCTACAAAAAAAAGTAATAATAATAATAATAATAATAAATAAAATATAAATACATTAAATTGTATGTATAAAATATAAAAAACAAAAAAAGTGCATTTCAAAGTAAAACATTTGGTTGATTGAAAGTAACGTGCAACTGGTTTTAGGCAGCTGTTATTTATTAAGGTTTTTTTGTAAACATTTTGTTTTTTTATTTTTACTTACAATTTTATTTACAATAAAATTTATTTTTCTCAATGAATGAATGGTCCACAAAATACTTTGGTATCTAAGCTGAAAGTTAAGCATAGTGATAGTAGTTGGTGTTGTTGTGGCACAAGTATTCCATGCTACTTTTAACCTTAAAATCAGCTGACACAAAAACATCGAAATGAAACTGGTTTTTTTCTCTCTGTAAAAAATTCAATTGAAGAAACAAAGAATTGTATTGAACAAAGTATATGTATGTGTATGTAACTAAAAGGCTTTATGGTTTGATACATTAGGAAACCTTGGTTATACCCTACTACCAAGAAAATTGAATTTATGACTAATTTAGCAAAACATTAGTTGTAAACAAAAATTGAATTTAAGTTTTTTTTATAGCTAATAATATATGTATATAATTTCTTAAAAGCAATTGTTAAACACCTCCTACTATTTTTGCATTTACCATTTAAGTGTTTGAACTTGTTACTCACCGAACAAAAGACTTAAGACACATACATATTATTGCTTATATTAAACTTATTTAGAAAATAGGGTAGAAAGTTTTGCTACTAAACTAAAGTTTATATTTATTTGGTTTTGCAAAAAAAGCTTAATTTTCCAACACCTGTCTATTTGCTTGTCTAATACAAAATAAAACTTTAACAGAAGAATGTTGACCTCTAAAAAAAAAGGTTACATATTTTGCACGAATTTTCAATTAATATAAAATATATGATGATATTCATATATTTAAAATATTTGCTAAGATCATGTATTATAAAAATAATGATAAAAGGAAAAATTACATATTTCGTGATATTACAATGTTGCGAGAGAATTTATATTAAATTACAAACCGCTTTATTTTTTTAACATAATTGACTTTCTAATTGGTTTAAAGTTATTTTTTAAAAAGTTGTAAAGTTTATATAATAAAATCAATATTTGTAGTTATTAATATTATCATTTTGATGATTGGAGTAAAATCAATTAAATAATATTTTCTGTAATTAAAGTTGATTTTCACTTTTTTTCTGTGAAAGAACAAAAATAAAAGAAACATAAAATAAAAAAATAGTGATTCAACTTAAATCTAATTAATTCTAAGTATTGACGCCTTAATATTGTAACGAATAAGCTTTGCTCAATAAGAAAGTACTTTCAAACAAGGAATAGTTAGTGAAATCATTCTTTGTTTCAATTATAACGGGATATATAGTAAAGCAAAAAAAAAAAATAAAAGAAGAAAATAAAGTAAGATATCCTATAAATGTCAATATGTTTAACCCTTCATTTAAGCTATTGGTACCAAGGACCTTTTTAAGCCAAAAACTAAAAAGTAAAAACAAAAAATGAAAATCATGAATAAAGAAATATAAAATGGTTTGTATTAATTTACTTTTTGAAATACTTCCTGAAATGCAGAACTCCAATTTGGGAACCTTTTATGAATTTTTCCGTTTACACACAATATATTGATGTATATTTTCTGGTTTAGTTGAAAAAATTCTTAACAGAAACATTTTTATTTAATTTAAAATATTTGTTTCTTCCGTATTTTAAGTTTTGTTTTAAATTTTTATTGTTTATATGCGATTGACTTTTCAGGGTAAATAAAATTGAAAACAAAATTTAAACTTTCAACTTTCATATAATTTTGTAATTATTTTCTTCATAATTAAAGTAGTATATGTATTCAATGTATAAATGCATTAGACCAACGTAGAAATTTATTAAAAGTCCAGGTATTGTTTATTGGAATTATCTATTTTATATTAAAGAAAATTTTAATTAAAACATTATGCGTTTTATTTTAAATCTGCATAAGTGTTTATTGTATGGTATCATTTGCATTGTCTCAACGTACTTGTGCCTTAGATCAAAATAAGAGAACAAATTCAATGTGAAAAATTAACATATAAATTAAAAAAAATATATAGTATTTTCCACAGTACGATGACTCGGTTGATGGAATTTTTATAATTTTTGTTAAAAATTAATTATGTAAAAGTAACGCTAATACAAAGAACAACAATCATAATTAAATATCAATAAAATCCAGCTCCTTTAAAATATTTAACAGATTGCGTACTTTTTCAATTATCTGATAGATTGTTTTTCAACTGAAGTAATAAAAAAACAAAAACAAATCAATCTAATTATATCTTAAAAAAATAATCTCTACTATAGGATGTTAATTTAAAAGTAAAACTGTTTAAATTGCATATAATTTAGCTTTATTTGCAAATTATATAAAATTGGACTATGTTTTTCATAAGACAAAAATCTTTTCCTCAATTAAAAACATTGTCATTTCTATTATTATTTTCAAATAAATAAAAGGAAATCAATTATTAAAATATCTATATTTCCTATATACAATCAGAGAATTAATTGAATCTACTATAAATTTACTATTTTCTTTATATTTTATTTTTTGTATGTATTTTCTTTATTAAACACAATGAAATAATTTCATTCATTTAACACAAAAGCTGTTACAATTAATTACTAACAATTTCCAACAAAATTGCCAACATTTAAATCAATAAAGTGAAATTTTCATTTAAGGCTATAATTGTACCAGTATTTAAAAAAAAAAAAATAAATAAATAAATAAATTTCTTCTGTAACTTATTTTTGCTTTGTTTTTTTTTTTTTATGCTACACTACTTGCAGCATTCACAAAGATCCGGTATTTTATACACAAGATGCAAATTGCTTCCAATATAATGTCAGCTGGCAACATCCTGAATTTAAATGCGACGACAAAAGCTACAACACCAATAAAAGAAAACAACACTTTAATAAAATTGCTACAATTTCCAATAATAATTGCATGAAGAAATTAAAATAAAAAACTAAAAAAAAACAACAACAACATATGGGAGGTACTTTAGCATTATGTTAGCATTGGTATGGTATTTATGTTAATGTGATTGATCAACAATCGGTGAGGAGAAAGAGATCAATTTAAACAACATCTCAGGTTGTATTTTTTAAAACATCTTATATTGTTGTGTATATGTAACGAAACAAATACACATATGGCCAGCAATTAAAGTGAATTACTTGACAGTTGTTATTGTACTACAATTGCTAAATTTTTAAGCTTTTTTTATATTGTATTTATTACAATCAATATAATTAAACAGTGACTGACATTTATTTTTACTTTTTATTTTTATTCTTTTTGTTTAAATTTTTTATAAAACATAACAAATGAATTAAAAAATATTATAAAACAATAAATAAATAAAATGAAATCGATTAAACTGTTTCATTGAAAATTTTAAGACAAAAATGCAATAAGCAAATATAATTGATTATGGTAGACGTTTAGATAATCCTAAAACTAATGGCAAATAATTGCACTTAAAATTCACATCTTCATTTGACTTTGGCATAACACTCATTTTACTTATCATGAAGAGCTTTTATCATCAATTTAAAAAAAAAAGTATTTTGTAATTTCTCTACTTCTTTCAATAAATTTTCTGCCTCTAAAATAAATTTTGATGCAAAAAAATATTTGTTGTTTTCCATATATTTTATTGAAAAGAATTTTTCGTTCTATATAGAGAAACATTGATTTAACGTAAAATATATTAATCCAAAGTAATATTATTTTGATTTTAGAATGAAGCTTCACCAAATAAATTTAATTTGAATCAATGAATAGTTTGTTAAATTATATTTAATGTTTTCGAAAATACTTGAACATTCGAATATAATGACACAATAATTTTGAGGGTTGAAAAAATCACTAAATTTAATGAAATTCTAAATTTCAAAGTTTTCTAACATTCTCATTTAAAAAAAAGTTTTTGAACAATTTAGGAGAAAGTGTTCAAAAGACTGTAATAAGTAATAACCGAATAAAAGGACCGAACAGTTTCAACATCGAGTTTTAAAACTCATGATAAAAAAGTTCTATATGGCAGCCCTAAAAGTACACAAATATAAGACTAACATAAAAAGTAATACTTTAAAGAAGTTATTTAAGATTCTAGTTCATTTTTGAAAAAATGAAAACATTTTCAGTTTGGCCAAATATTCATTAGTAAATTCCAACTAATACAACTGCCTTAAAATATTCGCCAAATTAAAAACTTATTAACAAAAATCAAGCGTATTTCAAATATGTGGACATAGATTTTATTTCTAAAAAACAAAACTTAGCAAAATTTTAATTAAAATTATTTTTAGGATATAGCCAGGACATAACTAAACGTTGTCTCTGAGCCGGTCATACGAATGGATGAAATATAATTAAAATGCACTACTTATTGTAACAATTTTATTAATATTTCAGAATACAATTAATATCATGGAAATTTGTGTAGAGTTCGAATACATAATACTTATTGATATTCCATCTACAGCAAATCATAATAAAATTGTATGGTGGCTATATTACGTCCATCCAGCTGTCTTTTCGGAATATTTACTTTTAAGTTCAAATAGTGTTATAATATCATACTTAGAAATTTAAGTAACAATGTAACTCTAATTCCTTTAAAATAGTACAGCACAAAAACATTTCCAATTGGGTCCATAAATTACAAACCAAAAACCTGCAGAAAATAAAAAAATGAACTATATGCAAGAAAAAAAAATTAAACAAACATACAAAATATGAAAACCAAAAATAAACTCCTCTTATAAAACCACTACTTGATGTTGAATTGTTGCGGAAAAATTATCTATACACATGCCACAGAAAGTAAAACATAAAACGCTTTCACTTTTCGTTAAGCACTTACGATACGAGTATGATCAACAGACAGACACACAACAAACATATTTGTAGTACTCATGCAAACATACTTCATTCAGTCTATACAGACACACAATAAACTAACCAACTCAATACTTACTTACAATACAATCAAAAACACATGTTGCTGGTTGTCCGAAGGCAACTAAATGTTGAAAGTACTTAAAGGAAGAATTCAACTTCATTCATTATTGTTTTTCATTTTTTTTTTT
This sequence comes from Phormia regina, assembly GCA_001735545.1. Classification (NCBI taxonomy): domain Eukaryota; kingdom Metazoa; phylum Arthropoda; class Insecta; order Diptera; family Calliphoridae; genus Phormia; species Phormia regina. The sequence continues at coordinate 19,170 of MINK01172968.1, forward strand.
CTTTTTTTTATACAAAGCGACAAAGATAAGGTGCGGAATATTTAAAAATAATAATAATAATAATAATAAAAAAATAAATAAAAGAAATATTAATATTTAATACACAGACATGTCACATAAAAAATTGATGAAGTAGAAATAGTCGTAAAAAAATAAACAATTTAACCATAAAACACTTTGTAACATTCTGTCTTTTCTCCTTTATTTTTATCTTTTGTAGAAGTGAGTGTATTATATTTTACTGATGATCTTTTTATGCTGGCTCTGCAACTGATTAATGAAACCAGCATGGCTTTTGCAAGCAACAGCACAAGTTACAGTAGTAACACCAACTAATACCTGACAACATGGACAGCAGCAAAAACAAAATACCAACAACCACCAGCTATTCAAAAAAAAATTAAAAAAAAAAAAACGAAAAATGTAGGAAAAAAAATCAATTTTATTAAATGTAATAAACACGCACAAAAATTTTAAATCCTCACTCCCCTTACAGACTTTACATACATAACAAACCTCCCTCAGTAAGACTCTAACTGACCATATAAACTGACAGTACAACGTACCATTATGTTACAATCTGTTAGTGACTGTAAAACTTTTGACCTACTTTGCATATTATAAATTTATATTTATAAGATGAAAAACAAAAACAACAAATTTATTTATACATAAGATTCTTTTACTACATTTAAAAATATGTATGTTTTTTTATAGGTTACACACTCATATATTAGTCTTATGTTTATCACAAAAGTTATATTTCATTCGGCAAAATTTTTTATTTCAAAGATTTAAGTTTTAACATTGAAAAAAACTCAAAACAATAAAAAGTAGAAAAAGCACAAAAAAGCTAAAAACACAAAAAGAAGGTGAATAACAACAAACTATCATCACTTTGAAATAGCAGCCATTATTTATTATTTCTAGAATTTCTAATAAACAAAAGACTTAAGACACAAACACCTTTGTTTACTGCTTTACTATTTTTTTTTATTTTATTTATTTATTTTTTTTAATTCTTGAAGTATTTAGTTACTGACTATAAAAAAACTTGGAAATTTGTTGATGCTGAAAAAAAAAAACAAATAATTCTTGACAGCAAAATGCTTTGAAAAAAAATTAAAGAAAATTGTATGTTTCGAGTAAAATTGTTTAAAATTTTCCTTAGAATTTTCTATTTCTAAGATATTTTATTTTGTTTTTTTAAGATATACATTAGCTTAGAGAAAATTAAGTTCCATTTTGATAATTTAGTCACTAATTGATAATCTTATGAATCAAAGTAAAATTAGAATAAACTAATAAAGTGTAAGTGCTTTTATTACAGGTTTTGGATTATCTGGTTAATAAATATTCTGATTACATTATTGTTATTCTTATTATTATTATTCTTGAAAATCAATTGAAAGTAGTAGATGAAAAACACAATCTATCTATATATGAAATACCATAAAATATGTAAAAATGGATATAGTGAGGGATGCATATAATATCTACTCTTTTAGAAAATTAAAATTAAAACTAATTTTATTTTATATAAAATAGCGAAGGTTGTTTTCAGTTGCCAGACGTTTAAAAGTTCTACATTAATCTACAGAGACAAAATATAGAATATAGTATATTCTATATTTACTAACAGCTGTAAATACATACTGTATTGCCAATTTAGAGTTTTACTTTTAGTAATATGCTGTTAAATTCAAATATTTTAAAAATCATAAAGATATAATCTGTAATTTATTATTGTTACTTTCAATGAAAATGTGATTTAACAAATGTTGTCCCTTGCATTAAGCAAAAGTGTTAATGCTTAGTATTTCTGTTTTCTTTCTATCCTGCGAATTCAGAATTGCAGCAAGAAAAATTACAATAAAAAACTTTTTTCTCCTTCCATTTGTATACATTTGTTGTAAACATATGTGATTTATTTCACAACCACGGCAACACCGACAATGTGAAAGGCTGGAAAATTCAAGCTATACGATTTTTAAATTATAAAAAATGCTTTGAAATAAAATTATTTTTAATTTTGTAAAAATTAACCCACAAGCACTCATAAACCAGCTGCCAGAATTTTTTTCACTTTAATATTTAGTTAGGAATTTTTGAAGGTTTCAAGTCTCTGGAGTTTTTAAATAATTTACAAACAAACCTGGCTGATTTGGAATATTAAAAATGTTAAAACCTAAAAAATATATATTATAGTTTTTATCCCTTTACTCTCATAAAATATCTCTGATAACTGGTAATTTTTAATTTAAAGTTTCAACCAATTAATTCAATGTGTTTCCTTATGAATTAGTTTCATTAGTTTAAAAACCGTAGTCACCGTCTTTGCATTAGTAATGGTTAAATAAAACTTATTTTTCCAAATTGTAAAATATCGCTACATTTAACTAACTTATGATCGTTAAAACTCTATTTCGAGAGGACGTTTTTAAAATATATTGAATCGAGACTAACTTCATTGGTCTTCATTCATTTTTTTTTAATATTTCGTCGAAATATATTTAAAGTTCCATTACCACACTTTGGTGGTGTAGAGTACAATATAATGAACGAACTTCTTTGCCAGCAAGCTTAATTGCAATCTAAACCTTAGAATTATCTTTGACGGTAGCTTAGAGTCTAGAATTTAATAATACGAAAATAAAGTTTCTATATTTGTTATAAGTTTATAACCTCAAAAAAAATGTCATATAAATATTTAAAAAGAATTTTAACGATTTTATTCTTTGCAAAACATTTATTACTTATGCCCCAAAATATGTAAACTTTATAATAACTACAATCTTCTTATATACTTAATAAAATAAATAAATAATTAATTAAGCCATATAATCATAAAAAACATAATGAATCAAAAAAGAACTTAAGACAGATACATAATATTTACTTTCATAAACATTTTTACTTTTAAATAAAAAGCTGTAAAAATATTTTTTTTCGCTTAATCTTCAAGTGATAATTTATGGTATATAATATTATATATATATATATTTTTTTTTTAACAAAATAAATAAAAATTGTCCATAAAATATAAAATTAAACAAACAAATAATCTTTAACAAATAAATCAAATTACGCAAATCATTTGCAACCAAGAAAAAAGAGAAAAAATATATATTTAGGTCTAAAAAAAAAAAATACATAGAAAATTTCAAAAGATCCTCTTGTAGGCCTTAGCAAATAAAAATAAAATTTAACAATAACATAATAAATAACCAAATCGAAAATGATAAACATATTTTGTAACATTAAACTAAAGTTGGAGTTTTTATTTCTCTTTTTTTTTAATTTGTTAACAAATAAATAAAAATGCATTTTAAAGAAAATAAATATTTTTAAAACTTAAACTCATTTAGTTACGCATTATCAGCGAACCCCTAACTTAATAAAAATTTTAGCTGGTAAGCAGCTCAAAAGTGTTGGCGTCATCTTTATATCGTTGTAACATTTTTATTCATGCTGTTAACAACATAAAATGCATGCAGGCATGAAAGCAAACAACTAAATATGTTTGCATTCAATTCAACTGATGATGATGATAATAATAATAATAATGATTTTGATGCAATACTAGACAATAAATAAGTAAAAAAAAAATCATAAAAGAAAACAAAAAAATAATATTAATGATGATGATAAAAACATGAAATTTAAATACGCAATTTTGGATTATTTAACTTGATTATTATTAATTTTTTTCTGGTATTGGAGAAATAAAGAAAAATGCACATTAGTTAAAATATGACCAATGATTGAAATACCCTATATAATAGGTACAAGGGTAAAAATGCATTTTCCACTTTTTTTCTTCTTTTTGAGAATTCTAATTTTTGTCCTCTTGTCCGTTTGTTGCCTTTTCCCAAATTTTAAAATTCAAAATATTTCATTTTTGGATTTGTTTTATAAATATATGCAGAAAAAAAAATATGATTTATCGGTCGAAAATTTTTGGCTGTTAATGAAAAATTTTAACAACATTTAACAACATAAGGTTACAAATATCTTTTGAAAGGAACAAAAATTTGAGAGATAATTTTTTTTTTTATGTCAGAGGTTTCCCATAGTTCCACTCCTGAAATTTACGGCTTTGAAAAATTAAAAAGAAAGAATGCAATCCTATTCTATATCTATTTGAAATATATTTTTTAACTGCAATCACACAGTGGGGCCTAACAATCGATTTATTAAATATAGTTTATTTTCGAAAATTTTTCAAAAATTAGTGAAGAAGAATTTTTAAATAATTTTTGCGATAATCAAAAATTCAAAGCACAAATATCTTTTTAACTATACGAGATAATTTATATAGAAACCTTTAGCATAGCACTAACTTCTTGGCCACTTGGTAGTTTATCTCCTCTTATCATAGGGAGACTACAGTATGATTTTTCTAAAACCTAACCTCCTCCTTTACAATCCTTCCATAGTTGTTTATGAAATACAAATTTATTATCAAAAATATTGCATTTGACCCTATTATGAACTAGTTGATTAAAATTTTTTTTTTTTCATAAATTTTTTATTTCAAAATCTTAAATTTGTTATATATAAATTGTTCATTTATTTTATAATATAATTTTATTGAGTCAAAGTCATTTTCAAAATTCTTTTAATAGCCACTTTTGATTTGTTGGATTTGTTAATGAATATCTTTGTAATGAAATATATTTCTATAAACATAAGATCAATCATTACAAATCACCTTAACTATTTGTAAAAGTAAATTACGATCCTAATGTAAATGTATATAACACCAGCTGTAGGGTACAATTAATTAATTCATCTCCCTGCATGTTAATGATTTTTTATTTTTTTTTTTATTTATTTTTTAAGTTTTGACTAAGTATTGACAAACAACGCTTTAAAAACGCTTCTGATTAGTACAATATCTAAACTGTATTTATGCCTAATTAATATTTATCTTATTTTATTTATTGATTTCTTTTAAATGCACCCCAGCTTAATTTTAATTACAAAAATGTTATGTAAAAGTAAAAACAAAACAAAAATCTTCCAAATCGATTAATTGATAAATATAATAACAAAATTAAAAAATTTCTGGTTTTCATCTATTTAATAATGAAATAAAATAAATTGAAACATTGTATAAGCAATAGTATCTTCTCAAAACAACAAACGATACGTTGAAAGCAATAAATAAAGTAACAATATTTTATGCTCAATAGTGCATAAAGTGTTGATAATTAACTCGTAAACTTCAACAATTTAAATTTGTAATTTTCACCTTTTTGTCTTAACTCTCAACTAAACGTAAAAAGACATCAAATGTAAAATTTACTTGAATAATATGAAGAAGAAAACATTAGAAATGCTAAATACTTTGCATATAATTTTATATCTTTTCTACTTAAACTTGCAACAATTTTTTTTTCTTCCTATATATTAGAAACAGAAGAAGAAAATAAATTTCTTAAGACAGAAAGTATAAATATACAAACAAGTAAATTTAAAAATTATATATATAAGTCTTAGCGGCGTCAGTTTGTTAGACAAACGATCATAGAGTTAAGCAGCCGGTCATTTGGTGTTGTGTTTAAGCATCAATTTAGGTGAAAGATTAATCAACGGAAATTTAAATAGCAACTATTTAAGGCACTGATGCATAAATCATGGCCAACGGCCTGCAATTTATTTTTATACTTACTATATATATATATATGAATGAATGAATGAATGTATGTATTTATATATGTATGTGTGTATTTATTTTAAATGTGGCACAAAATATTTTGAAAAGAAAACCGTTATATATACCCACGTACCAATATTTAAACTAATATTTTTTCCTGTTTTTCAAATATCCAAAAACAATTTGATTAAGGGGGAGAAACGTTAAATGCATTATATATTAATTTGGAATAGATTACAAATTACGGAATAATTGATCAAAATAATTCCTTATATTATCCACTTATTCTCGAAAAACGATCTACAGACGATACATAAAAAGCAAATTTAAAACTCAATAACTTTAACTGTAAAAGTTGTGCTGTCAAGAATTAAGTATTAGTATCGAGTATATGCACGCTTTTTTGGGTACTCAATACTGAAAAGTTGTTATTCAATACTTTTGATCAAATCGTTTACAGTTTAAATTGCGTTAAAAAAGAGTAAAGAACAAATTCTTACACTTCTAGGAACCCAAACTACAGGCGAGGACATTGATTTAAATGATGTGTTAAAGGAAGTTTTAAGAGAAACATCAATTTGTGAATATTACAGAAAATTTATTTGCAGAAATCGAGCAAAATATACAAGAAAATATTGTTGAAAGGAAAGCTGTCCTTTAGAATGGTGGAGGAGCAAATAAATATTTACCTATTGTTGCTACCTCAGTACTAAGTGAGCGTAATAAGTACTTTGTCTGGTCAGATACTAAATGAAAAGCGTATTTCATTTAAAAGTAAAAAACGTCATAAAAAATTTGTCAAACTTTGTTTGAAAATTTATTTACACAATTTATATTTCTTTGCACGACAATTTGAATATTTAAATAGCTTCGTAAACTTTTTTTTTTTTAATCAAATTTGAAATATAATTAAATAATTTTAATATTTGCAAAATTCTGGATGCAAATAGTGAAATACAACACAAAAAAAGCAAGGGGCATTCATCTAACATGTAAGTAAATCATATAAATTTACGAATTGTTCAAATTTATTCGTTTATATGAAAACCCTTATTTACTTTTATTACCGTTAAATATAAAGATAACTTTTTTTATTTTTTATGTTTTAAATAAATCTATAATATTTATAAAATATATTTTTCAGAATTATGTTAAAGATAAAGATAAATTATAATTAACTATAAAATAATTAATATTGTGTAATGCATTTTAGAGTAATAACCTTAATAATTACCTTAATGACATATGTTTCCATTTAATGTTGTCATTTTATCGAAAGTGTAAAACTATTGCAAAAGTTACTATTTTAGTTACATTTTATTTTTAAACCTTTACCACAAATAAATAATTTTAAATTATTTAATTATTATTTTGGAGTTGACAAGATCTTATAAATGTTATCATATTTTATTTTTATTTTTTATAATAACAAATTGTAATAAAATTAGCGCTTTGAGTTCACTGCCATTTCATAATTTTTTTGTAGTTGCTTTACTTTGTTGTGGTTAAAGCGTATAATTTTCGCATTCTTTGTGTTCATTCAATAATTCTCAAAATAATTGTTATAATAAACTTTCTTATAATCTTTATGGATCTCTTTGTAGCGTAACCGACAGTAAAACTGATAAATAAGAACAAATCATATATTTTGCGTTTTTAAATTATTACAAGATATTATGTTTTAAATACCCTACAGTTTTATATAAAATAAAAAATCAAAGCAATTTTATGTAGATTCAAAATATTTACAGAAATAATATGTGAACTATTTTTATGAGTCATTTTCAATGTAATAAAAAAAAAATCCACAATAGTTTCTTTGCCATTTTTCAGGCAACATAAAATTTAAAAAGTATTAAATTAAAATTGAACATTTCTTAAACCATAATAATTTGTTAAACCATAGAATTATCAAAGCAGAACAATTCATAAAAGAAGAACTACATAATCATGAAAGTCTTTACATTAAATGACTTTCAGAAATTTTAATTTAAGTCCAACTTTCTAGTTTAATATCCAACATTCTACATTAATATCTTTTTAAGTTCCACACATTAAGAGCTTTCTGAAATTTCGTGAATATCTTTGGCTGATCACAAGTGAATACCAAAAAAATTTGTTATGATATATGAAAAATTTTGTTATGTGTGGTGAGACTGGACATTTAAATACCTTTATTTTTTTTTTCTTTTTTTGTACAAAAGAGGTCCACACTAATATATATATATATATATATA
>MINK01172969.1:3597-15259 GCA_001735545.1 Phormia regina
ACTATTAACTCAATAAAAACATATTAAATTTCCATACAGGGAAGAAATTTTTAGTATTTTTATTACAAATTGTTGAAAAAATAAAAATCAAAAAATAACTTTTATTTGCATTAGCGGCTCAAGTTCGGCCGCTAATGCAAACGGCTGCGCAAAAGATAAAAATAGTGTTACTGTTTGCAAAATAAAAAAAGCAAAAGCGCAAGAAACATATTTGTGTAGCTATTTATTTTTGCTGCTAGTGGCTTAAACCGTATGTGGCAGAAAATTATAATAGTTAAAAAAGATGAATGGATTTTTGAGCAAAATTAAAAGCATGACAGGGCTGTTGCTAGAAAATTTGAAATTTGTAGAAGCAGTAACACAAGCCAATTTAAAAAATTAAAAAAAATCATTACTTTTAAAAACTGATTCGTATTGCGGAAGTTTTCTCCATAGCGAGAGATTGCGCGTTACCGGCTATACATCTAAGCAATTAAAAATCAATACGCCCGGAAGAAAATTGTACACTATTACTAGATAATCATCTATGTGAAAAAAGATGATAACACCATATAACCTTCCGCAAGATGTAAAATAATATAAATAATATGATAAACAATGCTTTACCTACTTGTATATCAATGTATATATGTATATCGTCACATCATTAAATATATAAAATTTGTATGCTTACATAGGATATAATTTTCAATATATTGTTAATTTCTAAATAATTTTTCGACAAATGAAAAAAATGTGACTGCAACATATAAGTATGTATTTCGTTAATTTAGATGATTTTAATGAGATATCATTAATTTATCACGGAGGGCGATAATTTGATGATAAATTTTATTTTATAAATGACAAAAAATAAAAATTTTATTTATTTTTTTATATCTTTTTCCAATTTTCTCTAAACTAATAAAAATATTATAAAAAAAGAAGATATGTGCGCAAAAGTTTTCTAGGAAGATATCTTCCAAATGTTTGTAGGGATTGTGTTCAAAATTATTTTATATGGAAAGCAACAAATAAATTTTCTATATATAACAATTTTCAATGTAATATATAACAAATCCTTTAAGTCTGGCATCGCTTGTTTGACTGACAAATTCAAAGAGGCTACATTGAATACAACACTGTGTATGACCAAAGACAACGAAAAAGTAGGGAATTTTTTTTTCGCAAATATCCACCATTTTAAATTACCAGTTACCATCACTTTACGAATTACGGTCGTTAAGTGAGCACGCGTTTATTTGTCAACGCCAAGTGGGAAATTAAAAGATAATTCTTTTAAAAGAAGTTTTTATTGTGTAACTTTTGAAAGAAAACTAAAATAAAAGGTATTTAATATATTTTTTACTATTTTATTACATCTAACAAAACAACTAACGTAAAAATATGAGATTTTTTGTGTAAATAAAAATGTGTGTACCAAATGTCCAAAGGAAAAAGTGTGAGTGCAAGATTTTTTTGTCTCGTAGAAAAAATTGGGCATTTTTTTCTTGATGGTAGCAAATTTAAGTGTTATATAATGAAATGTATAAGAAAGGTTTTAGAAAATTTCGAAAAAGTAAAATTTTTGCAAAAATCTTATGTAATTTTGAGTGTGGGACAGTGTTCATTTTTTCGCCTGCCACCTTCCCCGCACATTATTTCTCTTTTTCGTTAAATCAGTCACAAGGCAAATTATTTTTTTTTTCGTTCTGCAACAACATCGTTGTTCGCTGTTTTATTCTACTTTCATAATCTCGTGCCTAACCTAAAAATATATATTTCATTAACATTTTCTTTTAGGTGTTGGTGAGAAGCGATATTTTTTTAATTTCTTTATTTTGTTTAAAATTATGAACAGTGGTTGTTTTTCTTGTTCGTATGTACATTATGTATAAATTGATGCTTTGTACATATTACAGTACAATAAGATTTTTTATATCAAAAAAATTGTTCTCGTGGCAAATTTTACTCGATTCGCTTAGAGAAATTTTAATAGTGTTTTTTCTTTATATACCATGTGTTTGTGCGGCTTTGTTGAGTAATTTAGCATGAGAATTGTTTTTGCAAAACAATTATCATTTGTTTCTCTTAAAATTTTATTTTGACGTTTGTTAGGCCAATGTTACCAGTGCTACCAAATTTCTTTGAAATAGAAAAAAACCATGAACTATACTATATATAGTACATATACTTTGGAAAATTAAGTTCATGTACATGTAACTTATATAAAAAAAATAGGTTTAAATTAGCAACCCTGATTCATTTGCAATTATTTAATTTTTTACCGTGAAAATAATGTTAAAATTTTTTTAGTGCAATTCATAGTTCAAAAGTTTAGAGTTAGGGCTTTGAAAATAGTACTTCTTTAAAAACTCTGAAATTTTTTGTTGTAAACAATTGAAAAGGCCGCTAAAACCCCTTATGTATTGCCGAAGGCAGGCTACTTATTTTATATTTTATACATACATATGTATATATTTTTTGTCCCTTTTGTGTTTTTTGTATACCACCTTCAAATATAGAAAATTAAAAAAATTACTGCACGTGTAACTTCTCTCTTTCTTGGAAACTATTCAACATTTTGTACATACTTTTTTATTTTAATATTAAAATTCATCTTCTTATGTGAGACACTCTAAATGCAGTCGGTTTATCAGTACAGTAAATATTTACGATACATTAGTCCCAAAAAAACAAGTTTGGATATAATATTAAGAACATGTATTATCCAGCTTAAAAGCATCTAAAATGCGACTAATTAATTCCTATAAAAACAGGTAGAATTAAAATGTTTATATGGAATATACCAGTTTGAATTTATATTATAAAATTGTAAGAAACGCTTATAAAAATGCATTGTTTGTTGTGTATCTATTGTTTTTGAATTTCATTTTATGTACCTGTAAAAACAGGTAATTTAACTTTTTATGAATTAAACCGGTTTTTAATTAGGTTGTTTTGTTATTAAATCATATTATGAATTTTAAACAATTTTTAAAAGAAAATTGTTTTTCTTGTTATTAACAAAATTGTAAACAACCCTTTTATTTGGATTGTTGTTGCTGTCCTCATTGTTTCTTTACACATATTTTTACTAATAGATACTTATTCTAATTTTAAATTAAATTGGCCTTTAGCCAATATTTTTAACTTTTAATCAATTATCTAACACTTTACATTGAAATTTTAGAGATTTATATATTTTAATCTTGAACTTATCGTATTAGTGTTAATCATTCAAGATCATTGTTAATTTGTTAGCTTCTTTTTAAATACTTCATGTTCTGTTTCTGTTCTGAATACTTTGAAAAAAGTTTTTCTCTTTTTACAATACCAAGAGTTAAAAGTTAAGTAAAGAAAAAAACTAACTTTTCTTCAGCATAATGGCAGCCATATTTTTTAATTTCAAGCCGAAGTTTTAATTGATAAATGTTTCAAATTTAAAAAAATTGCAATTTGGCGTTAAAGTAAACCACAATTGTATTTTGTGTAACAGAAGTTCACAACACTTAGAGATATATTTTTCATTGCAGATTAGTTTTAATTTATCAAAAATAATAATAATAATTGATTGATTACTTGATTTAATAAATAAATAAATTAAAGAATTTTTAAATTACATTATTTTAAGGTAATTGGTTGGTCATTAGCTTAATTAAGTGAACATTTTCTTTTAAAATACATACCCTTTTCACAATTTAAGATACACGTCTTTCTATATTAATCGAAGCAAATAGATAAAAACATAAATTACTCTCTTCAAACGAAGAATCTGCCGAACACTTTACTAATAGTTTTGACATCTGATTTGAGTACATTGAGAGAGAGTTGTTTTTCTATCGTTTAAAATCACTTTGAGAGAGAGTTGCTTTTCTATTGTTTAAATTGTCATATTTCATGTTTTAACAATTCAAAATAAACTGCTTGGTGCATTGCTCGATTTTTACCTGAATTCATTATTTTAATGCACATACAGTACATATATGACAGATGTCTATTTGCTAATCAAAAAACAACATCTGTTTTAACAGCTGCTAATCTTTCTATAAAAATTAAATGAAATAGACAGAATGATTTTTCTGTTTTAGGATAAAAAACAAACGAATTAAGGTTATGCTCTTTCAACTTTCAGAACAATGTGTTAGAAAAATAGTTTGTATCATTCGCAGTTGTTTTGTAAAGTTCGACCGATACCCATTTTTTAATATCGAAACCGAAACGAATTAATATTATTTTCTGTACGTACTTAAAAAAAAACAACAACTTGGAGCATTTAGTTTTGACCCAAAATTTTTCAAAATGCAAGCAAATTATATTGTTTAGTATATTTTTTTATTATTTCATAAATACCGTATCAGTAATTGCTATGTGAATCGCGACTTTTAGTATACATGACAAGTAGTAATTAAATACTATTTATATATAACGATGCAAGTAGTAAAAACAGAATGTAAAAACTAGATTTTGAAGCAACTCAAAAGTAAAATGTAATACAAAAATGTGCAAATAATCCCACATTAAAATAGTCTAATAGACTGATCTTAAATTTTAAAAGAAAATGTATTTCTTCACAATACTAGCACATTAATGAACTAATTTCACTATAGCATTAATTTTTGTTTTACTATAGTACAATACTCTTTTTATCTTATGTATATATATTATCTATAGATATTTATTAAGACAAAACTGAAAAGGATTGTAATTATTCCTAAACTCTATAACTATGTATAATAAATGTAATTAATAATGTTAATATTAAATAAAAAAAATAGTATATTATGCCTTCTACACCAAACGAAAAAAAAATATATATTTTTTGTATGTAAATTTATTCACAAAAATTAGCATACATATAGGATGAGATTTTTTATTTTTAGAAAAAAATCGTTTAAAATTTTTCCATAAATTTTCTGAAATTATATTAAACATTATTTCAAAATCTAAAAAAGAAATAATGTTTCAACGGCATAAAAATTCGTATATATAAAAAAATGAAAAAAATATTGTATATTGTATTTTATATAACAAATTTAGATTATCCTTTTTTGTGTTGCATTCGTTTTTATTCAAATGTTTCATAATTTGCTCTTCGATTTATAGAAGATAACTGATTTTTTATTAGACGGCATTGAGAATATATTTTTTTTGGTTGTATAATTTTTTTATTATCACACATTTGTTGATACCAAAATTCTATTATAATGATAATAATAAATATATTCAAAAAAAAAAAAAAAAAAAAAAAAAANNAAAAAAAAAAAAAAAAAAAAAAATTACATTGTTATTCTTGAAATAAATAACTTAAACAAAAATTCTTGACGTCAACTGGTCAAAAATCATTTAATCAGAAAAGTCACATGCTTTAAACCATTTACGCCTATTTGGCTTAAAGCCCCTTTAAAGGCCAACAAATTGTTATGTAGGAAAATTCTTACATAAAGAAATAATGAGCTTGGAAACAGTGTAGTAAAAAAAAAAATAAGTTAAATTTTTTGTGTGCTTTACTGTCTGGTTACGTAGATACACGCAATATTAGCGTATAATTTTATTTAAGAGACAATTTATTGTTTAAACAAAAATATATATTTTTTGTATTTAACACATGACAGACATATTATAATTTATAAAAACTTTTTGCGTTTTTAATAATTTTTAAAAAAAGCTCTCTCTCTCTTTATTACTGTTTTCACCTTTTTTTTCTCTGGTTTTCTTTTTATGTTTTCGATGAATTATATAATTTGGCAATGAATGATTTTTTTGTATTTTTTTATCTTGAGAAAATAAAAAAAAAAAAAGATTTTGTTAAAGAACTAGAGAAGAATAAGTAAAAGAGAATCAAAAAGATAATTTAAAATAAAAGAAAATATATTTCATTGAAAAAATCTGTTATGTATTATTCTATATATTCATGGTCTTTTTTTTACAAAATTTTCTTTTAATTTTATCTTTCTACTTTTATTGATTGTTACGTCAAGACAACAACCACAATAAAAAAGCTATATTTTAAATATTTGCTCTCTTTACGATTTATAGAACTCTCTCTCATTGTAGGTTCTTTATACTGTAGGTAATTGTTTTTTTTTTTTGCTACGGGGGTTGACGTCGATGTAGTCTTTATAGATTACATTCGAATTAAATTTTATTAACGTTTAAGTTGCCGTCCGGAGCAGACCTTTGTTTCAAAAGGAATTTTTGGATTTTTATTTTACTGTGATAAATACACATAAAACACACAGTACGTTTATAAAATTAATATAATTATATATATTTTTTTTAATAATAAAACAAATATTATAAAAAATATTATAGTATATAAGAATAATAAGTGTGTGTGTGTGGGTGCTTTATTTGTAAATATTTTAAACATTTTTTAAGTGAAAACAAATTAAAAAGAAGTGAAATTTAAATAAAATAATTTAAAGAAATTTTAAAATATTTCATTTGTTATTAAAAAGTAATAAAAAATTTAAATTTTTTTTGCAAAAACTGCAAATGAAAATGTTATGCAATCTACTTGCTACAAGAGAACACTACTACTACAATTGCTACACCCCTTTCTTTATTAAACAGCAAAGGGTTGCCGTATTTAAAGTACATTCAAAGAGATTTTTTAGAAGAAATTAAAGACAAAATTAATAACACAAAAATGTATTAAAAAATTTATTTCTCTTTTGGATTTAAAATTTTATAATAATTAAAATTTTTGATATATATATGTATGTATGTATTTTTGTTGTTGTCTGGAATGACGTAACTTGCATTTTCCAAAAAAGATAAACATTAATTAATAAAATTTGTTCATATAATAACTTAATTTGGTAAAAAAAATTTTAATTATTAAACTATGTAGTCTTTCTTTTAATAACTTACTTTTATTTAAAATGTATTTTTTTTTATAAAATAGTATATAAATTTTTATCAAAAAAAAAAAAAAAAAAAAAAAAAAAAAAAAAAAAAAAAAAAAAAAAAAAAACAATAAAAAACAATAAAAAAAAAATAATTTAAATATAATTAAGTAAAAAATACATAATACCAAATAATATTGCTTAAATTTGTTTTAAATGAAATTTATATTTTCGTTTGTTTAAATTTATATATAATAGACCTTGTTGTTTTAAATTTGTTTAATGACAAATTTTTGTTTTAATATATTATGCCAACAAAAATGTTCTTTGTCTTTTAAATACTTTTTTGCCATGAATTTTTTTTATAAACATTTAACCGACGTCATTTATCACTCATGGCTGTTTTTTATCTTTAAGGCCTTTTTCGATTTTTTTTTTTTTTAAGATTGTATAACATTTTAGAATTTTTTTATTCTAGCCAAATACTAAATGTATATATTTTTCATTATGCAATTAAAAACATAGAAATTATAAAAGAAAAACTTTTTAATTCTAAGAAATTTTTTTTTAATTACAAAAACTTATTTAAATTTTTTATTTGTATATTTGTTTAAAATTTGTATATGTAGCTACTATGAGATAGATACATACATGTAGCTGAGGAGAAATCACTCTCTTGACAACAGCAAAACTTATTGGATTTTTTTTATACCACGTGTTTTATTATCAAGTTTCTTTTTCTTTCTTGCTTTAGAAGCATGAGACATCAATGTCTGGTTTTGTGTCGTACATTGGTAGTGTTTTTTTTTTGTATTTTAAATTAAGTTAATAAACTGCTGTTTTTTTTTTTTTTTAATTTTAAATTAAGTTAATAAACTGCTGTTTTTTTTTTTTTAATTTTAAATTAATTTGTGGTTTATTACTGTAGAATATAAATGCCGGTTTTCAGAATATGTTGAGCAATTTTTAAGAATTTTCTAAATATGATTTATTATTTTTTCTTTTTAGAAGACATTTCTTTATTTTAAAAAATTCCTTAACATTTTTAAGGGAAAATTAAAAGATTTTTTATTTTTAACCTTTTTTAGAGAGAAATCTAATATTATTTTAAATTTAAATTTAAAATGTTTTATTTTTACTTATAAGATGATCTATTGAGTCTAAATTTTCAGTAGAAACTCCAATAAGACTTATGTATGAACGTAGTAGTATAATTTAAAAACTTAAGTATTCTATTTCGTTAAATATTTGTCAGATTTTGGATTATTTTGGAAATTTGCCATAATTTTTGGAAAAAAAAAAAAATTTTTTTTTGTTAAATTTTATGACAAATTTTAATATATCATTACCTAAAAACATATATATTGAAAATTTTCTATTATAAATTTTATTTTTGAATTTTGATTACAAAGAAATTTTGTTATCTGTTTAAAAATCTTCTTATTTCAAATGTTTAAAAAAAATAATAATAATAAATTTTTGAAATTTTGCCAAAGACTGGATCTTAAATTATGTATGTAAATTATGAATTTGCCTATAGGCAGATTTTTTTCGTGTATAAAAAAGAAACAAATTATGGTTGAATTTCAAAATTTATTTGGTGAAATATTGTTAAAAATCTTTGAACAAAAAATTCAATAGCTAATTTTTTAAAATTACACTAAGATTAAAAAAAAGTCACAAAAAGAATTAAATATCTGAAAACGTTAAAATTAAACTCATTAAAATATTGAAACTTTTAACACAAAATGCAATTATTTTCAAAACTACTTAAGATTCAAAAACATTGAGAATGTATAATCTCAATCGCAACACCTACAGTATTTATAAGAATAAGTTGTCAAAAAAGTATTACAAAACTAAAATTTCAAATCAAATTCATAATTTCAAAATGACATTCAAGATCGAAAATACAAATTTTTAATCAAGGCCAAAATGATTAAATTGGGAAAAATTTTTAAAAAAAAGTGTCCAGATGCAAAAACAAAAGAAAAACTTGAAATAAAACAAGATGATAAAATTTAAAATTAAATTGAAACCAACCAGTTTAATATATTTTTTTTGTTAATTTAAATTACATATTCAAGAATCGAAGAATGAAAAAAAGCAACATAATTCCCAAAATTTAAGACATCAACTTATCAAAATAATTCGATTCCAAATTCAAGGAAGATTAAAAGAATGAAACTTAAAACTAACATCAAGCTAGTTCCTCTCAAAGAATATATGAATTAATGAAAAAATCTCAATAATGTATATGTGTGTGTGTGCATGTGTGTTCAGTTTAAAAAGGATGAAATTAATATTTATGGTCGCATTAATATTTATGGTTACATCTCTCTATTTTCTAAAATAGCAAAATGGGTAAGGAAGCTGTTGATCCCCTTGGTTTCTTGAAAGATTTCGCTGCCGGTGGTATCTCCGCAGCTGTCTCAAAGACTGCCGTCGCCCCCATCGAGCGTGTCAAGTTGCTCTTGCAAGTACAACACATCTCCAAACAAATCAGCCCCGATAAGCAATACAAGGGTATGATTGATTGTTTTGTCCGCATTCCAAAAGAACAAGGTTTTGCTTCATACTGGCGTGGTAACATGGCTAACGTTATCAGATATTTCCCAACCCAGGCTTTGAACTTTGCCTTCAAGGATAAGTACAAGCAAGTAAGTGTCGTCATCAAAACTCATCAAGAAAATCAAAGCAACCGTCATAATTCATTGGAAATAAAACGAATAGTTTTCTATTTGCATCGTTATTAAAAAAAAACGTCGCTTTTTTGTAGGTTTTCTTGGGTGGTGTTGACAAGAACACTCAATTCTGGCGTTACTTCATGGGTAACTTAGCTTCCGGTGGTGCTGCTGGTGCCACCTCCCTCTGCTTCGTCTACCCCTTGGACTTTGCCCGTACTCGGTAAGTTTTGTCAAACAATAAAAAATTACTGAAAATTGTCTTACTAAAGTTTAATTACATTTTCCTTATCAATATTTTAGCTTGGCTGCCGATACTGGTAAGGGTGGTCAACGTGAATTCACTGGTCTCGGCAACTGCTTGGCCAAGATCTTCAAATCTGACGGTTTGGTTGGTTTGTACCGTGGTTTCGGTGTCTCCGTACAAGGTATCATTATCTACCGTGCTGCCTACTTCGGCTTCTACGATACTGCCCGCGGTATGTTGCCCGATCCTAAGAACACCCCCATCTACATCAGCTGGGCTATCGCTCAAGTTGTTACAACTGTTGCTGGTATTGTCTCCTATCCCTTCGATACTGTCCGTCGTCGTATGATGATGCAGTCTGGTCGCAAGGCTACCGAAATCATCTACAAGAACACATTGCACTGCTGGGCCACCATCGCCAAACAAGAAGGTACTGGTGCCTTCTTCAAGGGTGCCTTCTCCAACATTCTCAGAGGTACCGGTGGCGCTTTCGTACTTGTATTGTATGATGAAATCAAGAAGTTCTTGTAAATTAATTAAATTACTTTTACCTAAAAATACACATTACTCTACTACACCTACAGTTAATAAAATTTTAATTTAATTTTTAAATTTATCGAAACAAACAAAAAAATCCCATTTATAATTGTAATTTAATTGAATAATTAATTATATACCAACAACAAAATCATTGAAAAAATACAAACAAAAATCTTATGTTGTAAGAACAAAAACAAAAACAGCGTGTGTTCGTTCGAATTGTATGTTAAGTTTCATTAATGTATATCAAATAGGAAGAAAAGAAAAAAAGTATCAAGTGTAAAAGAAGAAAAATACATAGAAATTTATGGAATGATCACAAATAATGATAAAACCAACTACCAACTCTTAGTACGTGTTCACCCAGAAATACATAAAAACTAAGATTAAAAAATAAAGAAACAAAAACTATATAAAAATAGTAAAAAAAAACAATATTTGTGTTTTTTTATATTTTTTATTTTTATACTTGCAATTTCTATTGGTAGCTTTTTAGCTTTTAGTATTGTACATTACCCAATGAATTGGCAGACAGTAAAAATTTCAGAAAGAAAATGAGAGAGAGAGAATTATCTAAAGAAAATGAATGCTATTTTGTAAAAAAACAAATTCTATTTATTTAAATGCTATTGTATTAAATAGCGAATGCTACTTTACAATAATGGCCAGGGAAACCGCACAATGCCATAAAATGGATATTATTTTTATTTTTTTCTTATTTTTTATTTTTTATTCTTTATTTTTTTTTTGTTTTCACATTTTTTATGAAATTAACTTTGAAAAACATTTCATGAAATGACACATGTCAAAATATGCTCTTAAAAATATAAAAATGTGGCTATAATATGCACTAAAAATTGTAATATGCTAAAATAGGCCGTTAAGGGTAAAATATGCACTTACAAACCAATGCCAAAATGATTTATTTGTTATGAAACGAATAGATATTTTATCAATGTCTTTGTTCAACGGTCAGGAAAATATAAGTGATTGTATTTTTTTTTTACCAAAAACTGTTTTTCTGATGAAAATTTAAAAAAATCGAGAGCCGAAGATTCTATATGGTCAAGCCCGACCATATGATAACCTACACCATTGCCTATGTCTACCAAAATTCAGAAAGAGGCCAATTATGGAGCTATACTTGTATTAAGTGTAAAATAAGAATACTAATACAGAATATTACATCGATGCTAAGATTCACACGGATTTATGCACTTTTGGGGATTCCCAAAATTGGGACTTATATGGGAGCTATGGACAATTATTGACCGATTTGTGTTAAATATTTCTATTTCGAGAGGATATTTGTATGTATGTATGTATGTATGTATGTATGTATGTATGTATGTATGTATGTA
>MINK01172970.1:0-15579 GCA_001735545.1 Phormia regina
AAAAAGAAAAATTTTTATAAAAGAAATATCGTAAATTTCCTAAAAAATTAAAACTTTTCGTCAATTTTCTATAAATATTAAATTAATCCTGAAATGGGTCTTGATGTATAAAAGTTACAATTTCGAAAGCTTTTATCTTTATCTGGAGATAGTCAATTTTGACACCCTGTAGTTTAGTTGAAAGAATATTATTACAGTGGTGTAGTAAATCAGTTTCATTAAATACATAGGGAAGTTTTTTTTTTTTTTTTAAATGTATCTATAAAAACAAAATTGGTCGTAAATTTTCCATAAATAGAAAATTTATCGAAAAATTTCTATAAAGAACAAATTTGTCGTAAATCTTCTATAAAAAAATCGTAAATTTTCTATGAAAAAAAGTTTCTATAAAAAGAAAAATTTGTATAAAAGAAATATCGTAAATTTCCTAAAAAATTAAAACTTTTCATCAATTTTCTATAAATATTAAATTGAAATATTAAATTGAATTTTCTATAAAAAATGTATCGAAAAATTTTTATAAAAGAAAAATTAATCGAAGATTTTTCTATAAAAAATTTATAATATTTATTTTTTATCAAATGCAAATTTTGTAATATAAAGTTGATCTTAAATTTACTATAAAAAGTAGAATTATCGAAAATTTATTAAAAATTCCTATAAAAAGGCAGTTAAAAAAAAAAAAAAACATTTCTACAAAAAGAAAATGTTTGAACATTTTTTATAAAAGAATAAAATTATCCTATAAGAAGAAATTTTTCGAAAATTGTTCGAATATTTCAAAAAAAGGATTTTTTTAATAGAAATTTTCTTTGAATAGATATTTTATCGAAAAGAAAATTTACCAAAAATTATTAAAGGAAATAAGGTTTTAATTATTTTTATAGCATCTTGATCTAACGTTTTCATTGTGTAAAACTTGATCCTTCCACAAAAATACGCCTTTAAAAGTCTGTTTAAAAGCATTTAGTTTATGTTTTCTTGTTCTAAACAAAATAATGTTTTATGTTTTGTTTGTTTTATGAATCTTATATATGTGTGTGTGTGTTTTTTTTTTATTAAAAACACATTGTTTTTAGTTGGCATTTAAAAAAATATATGAAAAAATACTCGTACACACCCATATTTTGTAAGTTTAAATCAAACAGGCCAAAGAACTACTGTGTAAAAAACAAATAATAATCAACAAGACAAATTTAAATATTAAATACAATATTTTTTCTGTATTTTTGCGAAAACATTAACACAAATTATTCATTAAGGCAACATTATCTCTTCATAAATAAATCACCAGCACGAGTTGGGTTTTCTTAAGACTTAAGACAACTTTGTTAGAAAATTAAAAGAACATTAAATAAAAAACAATGGTTAATAATAAGTTATGAAAAATAAATAAATATATATTTTTTTATAGTAAATTGACCTCAACTTAATATTTTCAAACTTTTATTGATAATTGTTTGCTTCCGAAATTATAACACCTCGGGTCATTAAGCAAAACTTGTTATTAACCAGGTGGCATAATTTCAGTTAACAATATTGATATTTTAGTTTTGCTATAAAATGTTTAATCTTTTATTAAAATCCTTTGAAATTTGTTCCACGAAAAAAAAAAAAAGAAACTAAAACTAAAACAACAAATGTTTGATATTATTCTTTATAAAAAATACTCAAAGCTTTAAAAGCTTCTGGGCTTAATTTGGCCTAATTTTTTTTTTTCGTTTTGTTTTATTAAGACAAAATAAATTCTCATAAAAATTATTTAGCTTTAAGCTAAATATTTGATAATAGCATTACGTAATTGTACAAATAAATAAAATATTTGTCAAATTATTTCAAATTGTTTTTCTTTTAGTTATATTTAATAAATATTTCTGCAAAGAAAAAAATTTTAACTTTTAACAATCTGTTACCGGTACTTTATCATTATAATTAATCTTGTTTGTGTTACAATTAAATTTGTCTCAAAGCCATTTAATTAAATTGTAAGCAAGTGACATTTTTGTTGAAACAAATTGTTTAAAAAGTTTTTAGTCTTAACATTTATATGTTTGTAAGTTTGTTTGTTTGTTACATTTACGAAAATGAAAATAAATAGAATTTATTTTATAAAGTTCATTCAACTATTCTTTGTTTTTGAGGGTGGTAAAATTGATGCCGGATTTTGGTTTTGAAACTTTGAGGTAAGAGAGTGAGATATTATGGCTTTTGAAATTGTTTCATTAAGTTTGTGGTTTTAAAGGAAAACTTTGTAATATTATCAGGCATATAGAATTAGTTATAAAAACCATATCTTTATATAAAGAACTGTAGGCTGAAAACCTTTTTAAGGTGTGAAAATAAACGTTACACAGTGGTACCATACGCATTTTTTTGGTAATATATGTATATCTTCTAAACTTCTGATCGCATCGAATTGAAATGTAAGGAAGCAGGATCTAAGCTTTCAGAAAATATATTAAACAATTATATATTGTTTTTTTTTTTAATATTGCTTTATGTTAAAAATTGGTTTGGAAAGGTTTTTTAAATAATTTTTGCAGGAATAAAAGAATAATATTTATTTTATATATGACATAGGAAAAAAAAGTGAAAATATAATTCCAATATGCTTTATTGTCCAATTGAAAAAAGTCGTTTCAAAAACTAACCATTTGTTTTTGCCCAAGCGAAAAGTGTCATTAATTTTAGTTTAAATAGTCCTACTAAAATTTCATATCAATCGATATAAATGACTTTTGTAAAATTTACCAGTACAGAAGACAATACTGGATGTAGGCTATAAATCAAAAATCATTTTCAAGTTTCCTTATTTAATCATATATATGCCTAATATTTTGATATATGTACAGAAAAGAATTTATTAATTGACATTTTGTTCGACCAGCTGAATTGAGATAATCCTAAAATATTCACAATTTTATTTTGGAATATATTATAAATTACGTAATATTTTCAGGAGTTGTTTCTGAAAAAAACTAAATAAAAAGACAAAAAGTTAAAATTTAAGATAAACTATCTTTTTGATTGTAACAGTTAAATTAGCCTATTTTTATCTCACGAACTGCTTTACAGAAATATAAAAACTTTTGAAATGGGTCTTGATGTATAAAAGTTACAATTTCGAAAGCTTTTATCTTCTGGAGGTAGTCAATTTTGACACCCTGTAGTTTATCTCATGTTATCACAGGGTGACTACAATAAGGCATTTCCGAAAGCTTAGGTTATTGTCTAAAACTCATCTATACATTTCAAATCGATTTTGCAAGGAATTGAAGACATAAAGATTTATTTTAAACAGTATTTCTTGAAGTCAACCTGTGAAACGTGGATTTTTCAATATTCTTTCTACATCCAACTATAAACGAAAAACATTTTTAATCTTTTATCTCTTTTTTTAAACATTCTCAGGAAACTTGCCAATTGTAAAAAAAAACTCTCCTTGTTTTCCGCTTTAAAATCCCAACACAATCTTTAATTGCTATTGATGCTGCTGATAACTTTTGTTATCTTAAGATCAAATTAATTGAAAATTGGTTGCAATACACAGAACAAATTCATAAACTTAGTTATGTGTCATAATTCATACTAGTAAATCTTGTACAAAAGCACAAAAGACTAGAAAGAGAAAATTAAATTAAATCGCTTGACTGTTTAATATTTATTAATAAATTATAAATTGCACACACACACATGATCACAATATGAAAAATTGAAAACAGAAGCTAAAAGAAATCACATGCAGGAGCGCCATCAAAAAGGGGGCAGCTTTAAAAAATATTCTATTAAAGTTTAGCTAATAATTATTGAAAATGAAAAAGATGTTTTGAAATCGAATCCATTTCCCTCAAAAGGTTTGAACAAACTCGCTTAAAAGGGTACTTTCCCCCTTTTTAAAGAAATGTTTTTAGTATTTCCCTCAATATCTACATCCTTTAGATGCCAACTAGAAAATCTAGTAATAAAAAAATTAAATCAAAAAGAAACTTAAAACAGATTAAAAAGGCGGTACAACTGATGGAAATCTTATATGAAATGATGTGTTGTTTGCTGTTAGTGGAGGCAGAAGGAAGAATATTGTATTATTTTGTTCAATACTTTTTGTTTTCTTTTTTTTCATGGTTGTTATCAGAAACATTTAAAATAAATTAAGAGGAACCGATATTTAGCAGCAACTATAACAAACGATAAACAACTGCTAAAGTTAAGAGAATAGTGATTTCGAAGATGATGAATAGGGCAACCAATAATATATTCTGAAAGTGAATTTATGCTTTTTTAAGAATAAGAGAATTTGTTCTATTGAAAAAGAAGTAATAAATAAATAAATAAAATATGCTCTTTTAAATAAATATTTAAATAACTAAATATTTGTTTTATTTAAAGCAAAGTTTAAAATATTATTCTGCATATTTTTGGTTACTCCGACGATGACTATAAAGAATACACGAAAAACCATAGCCATACGACTGTGTTCATTTTACTACTTTTAATAATTTCTTACATTTTATTGACAATTAAATTCCCTAATTAATTTTTTTACTTAATTTTTATTTGAATTTATTTTCTCAATATGAATTTGAAAATATTGTATAAACAACACGATATAAGCTTCGGGTGTTAAATTTGAATACTAATTCCTAAAAGTTTCAAAAATCGTAATTTCTAACAATTAAATTTGAAAGATATGATAATGAAAAAAGAAAAAGAAAAAAACTTACAAAAGCTATAGTTAAAAATATATTTACACTTGAATTTCTTGTCACGGTATTACCTCGTTTCCTGGAAGAAGCTCTGAGGTACATAATAGGATTTAAATTTGTTTTAGATACTCTGAATTTAATTCCCGGCCAATACATGGTTAAAGTTTTTAAGAAAGAAATCAATTTTTTAAATTTAGCATTTTGATTATTCTTACAAAATGTTAAAATTTTCTTTCTTCATGATTCCCAATGGAACTAATTGGGAATCATCTCTAGAATCGCACAGAGAACATATTCACCATAAGAAATCGATCTCTTTCAATAATTTTGATAGAAATCTAAAACTTGCTGCTGAACCTGCTACCCAACCCTCCAGACAAAACAGATATAATAGAATTTATTCTGCTGATGTCGAACGTCTCTTGACTGAAAAAAGAAGAGTTCGAAGAGAGTGGCAACTTCACATATCCCATCAACTGAAATCGAAGCTAAAAGAATGCCAAAAAAGGCTTTCAAAATTTTTGGAGTACCGAAAAAATGTATCTTTGTGTAATTATCTGGAAAATCTGGATGCAACGCTTCAGTCAGATTACTCACTTTAGCGAGCCACAAAAAAACTCAAGAGATCTGTAATAAGTAGACCACCTTTACGTAATGAAAATGGTGGATGGGCAAGAAATGATACTGAAAAAGGGAATCTGTTTGTTAGTCATTTAAAGAATGTATTCACCTCGAACGAATCAAATGACATAATTGAGTTGCCACCTGTTGTACCCTATTTCAGAGCAGTTGAACCCCTTTACTTTGAGATTCGAGAGATCGACAAGGCTATTGTTGATTTAAACTCTAAAAAGGCACCTGGTATTGATAAAATCAGTAACCAGAAGCTTTTGGAGCTACCCGGTATAGCATTAAAAATAACTGTTTATATTTTTAACGCCATATTACGCCTTGAATATTATCCACTAGAATAGAAGGTATCACTGATTACTATGATGCCTAAGCCAGGAAAAGATCACACAAAAGTAGAATCGTATAGACCCATAAGTCTATTATGTAATATGTCTATTTGAGAAGCTCCTAATAAACAAGCTATACCCGCTAATAAGCCAATCTATACCCAATCGCCAATTCTGACTTTTAAGAAAACACAGTACCATCCAACAAACACACAGACTTGTAAATGTTATAAACAAAACGTTTGAAGAAAATAAATATTGTTCTGCTCTCTTCATTGACGTAACCCAAGCCTTTGACAAAATGTGGCATGAAGGCTTGTTATATAAGATTGAACAAAATTTACCCATAAATATACATAAATTATTGAAAAGCTATATAACTGGTCGTAAATTTATTCTTAAAGAAGGAGACTTTTTTGTACACCTCAGCCTATTGAAGCAGGTGTGCCCCAAGGTAGTGTACTGGGCCCAGTGTTGTACCTGATATATACCTCCGATATGACAACTAATAGTCAAAACCATACATCAGCACACATGAACGCCCACATGAGGCATAATAAATGAACAAAAATGTACATATATAACATTTACCTTGCGTAGGGAATCATGCCCAACTATCCTAATAAATAACCAAGTAATACCCCAGCAATCGGAGGTTAAATACCTCGGAATACATCTCGATCGACGCCTTACTTGGAAATTCCATACTGACGCAAAGTTGACCCAAATAAAATTGGAAGCACTCCAATTAACTGGCTAATTGGCGGAAATTCCATTCTCAGTCTAGATTGTAAACTACTCCTCTATAAAGCCAATATGGACTTGTGGGATCCAGTTATGTGGTACGGCCTCAATATTGCGAACTATAACCGCAAATACTAACATACATAAGGATCTTAAGGTTCCTTTGGTAAGAGATGTAATAAAAGAACATGCAGGAGCATACTTGAAGAAATTCACATAAACCCACTAGCACGAAATATACTAAGAAGTAACGGACACATTCGATTGAGAAGAAGAAACACCGCAGAACTGAGCCGAAGTTAAACCGTATTATTCCTTCTGGGATCAAAAAATATAAAACCTTGCGCTCAATGACATTGGCGAACATTTATTTGGGAAACTATATTTTTATTTATTTCTATAAACGTCAGTGTACGTGTACAGTGTGCTAAAAAGGTACATAAATATAATGAAAAAGTTAATATATGGAATAAAGTTAAAATATTTTATATATTTATAAATACTATCGAATATAATCCTCTTGGTTTTTGAAATCACGATATTTTTCGAGACTCACTGCAAACTGCTCTGCGACTTCATTGTTTTGTCTACACAAATATAAATTAAATATAACTTTCAAAATTGTTTAAAACCATTAACATTATTACACTTCCATGCTAAAAAGGAAAATCTTCAAATGCCTATTTTGTTTAATCCGTTGTGCTGCTCGACTTGCCCTGTATAACTGATTTACTTTTTTAACAAAACATTGAATTCTTTTGTCTTTTGTTTAAAACGCGTCATTTCTTGTTAATAAATAAAAAAAAACTGTTTTGTTTTTGTTTTCATTTTAGTTCATTGCCATTAGACACATTTATTTTAACATATCTCAATGAAATATTTCATTGATTCAATAATTTGTTCATTGTGTAATGCTTCTTTTTCAGTGTACCTATTATTAAAAAATATGGTATAATTTTATATTTTTTTCTCGGGTAATTCCTAAAAGTCTACCAAAATAGATTATATATTGGAAAGTAATATTCTTTTATTGTTTTAAATGCAATCATAAAGATAATGTGAAAAACGTATTAAAATTACTATTCCATTCTTTTAATTCTCTGTATAAACTCTAATAAAGCATATTCGTGAACGCTTTAGCTACATAAATATATTCGTATCACTTTGAATATGTGTTACCAACATATCAATAATTATAAACGCTTATCACATAGTATTACCGTTAACCCAACTTATTATATGAGTAACCATAAAATAAAAACAAAAACTATAGCAGCAATATCATTGATGCCACAAAGTTTTACCAGTATACCCTCAAAGTAAGCCTGTTACAAATCAAGAGCTGCTGCATCGAAAGGATATACAATGGATTTTGTTTTTATTTGCTGTTGCAGTCAAATGTTTCTTTTTCAGCAGCATATTTAAACAGCCTGCTGTTTTGGCGGGTAACCAAATAACCAGCCTGCCAGCCTACCGCTATAGTGCCACTAAATATATTCCAAATAACTTAACTGCATCATATGATTTGTTAATGTATGTGGTTTTCATGGTGTTACACTATGAAAGCAGAGAGGAAAAAAATACATTTTACCTTCTAACTGTCTGAGTGTCTATTCGTTTTGATAATAAAATAGAAAAAAATTGCACATGCGTGCAACCCGACTAAATAACTATTTAACTGTTTTGCCAACCCGCTTGCTGTTGCTGCATTAAAGTGCTAAAACCAGCATAAATTTTAAGCTTTAAAACAGCTGCTAAAGATATTTTGCATTAAAAAAAAAAAAATAATTGTTTTCTTTTTTTTTTTTTTTGTATTAATTTTTTAAAGAAGCGAAACTTTAAGCGTGCAGTAAACTTGCCACAGCAGCGTTTTTTTTTTTGTTTTCATATGGAATGTGTGGCAAACAAAATAATAACTATGGCAATTAATATTCAACGCCACAAGGAACACACATAATTTACGTGCTGAGTTTTTGATGTGTTGGTATGAATTTTCCTCTATTTTTATGTTATTTTTGTGTCTGGTTTGATTTCAAATATAAATTTTTGTTGCCGGCTCTATTAGAAAATTCACTATTGATGCCAAACAGAGGTTGTGAGTGCAGAACGTCTGTTTAACCTCTTTAGGGTATAATGATTAATTATCCATTTAATTTGTTTGATTAATATTTTGGTTGTAATTTTCATTTTATTTTTTTTTTCTTTGCACTATTTTGCCACCAAATGACTCATAATTGCTGTGAAATAAACATTTTACGGCATTGATTGACATTTCTATGGATCAGGGTTAAGTTTATTAAATTGTTAATGTTGTGTGATTTTGTCTTTTGTTAACATTTTTCGATTGTGATTCATATTTGGTTGTCTTTGGTATGTGAATTAAAATAATGAAATAAAATGAAATCAAGGACATTGAGTCAGGTTTTGTGTGACAAGATTTGTTATCAATAATGACAATAGTTTTACAAGGTATTTATTTGCAATACCACACAACTAGGTGATATTTTTTATAGTTTTATACATATTTTTATATGAAAATAATAACTTCAAAGAAAAAGATATTTCAAATTATATTTTAATGAAATTATTAATTAACTTCGTATTATTTATTAATATAATTAACATTCTAATTAGTTTAAGATAATTTTTTAGATAAATTGATTGCTTTTTAAAAAATAAAGAAAAATGAATTTTTAGCTCATTATACATATATTTGGGAAAAAAATTAGTAATAATAAAACCAATTACTGCAGTTATTAATATTATCATTTTGATGATTGAAACAAAATTAATTAATATTAGCAATTTCGTAATTGAAATTGATTCAAACAAGTTATCTTATTACATATTTGTCATAAGTTTGGATTTTCATGTATATATGTTAAGAGGAACATTATTTCCGTGTAAGATTTTAAATTAGCCCTAATTCAGTGATTACACTTTAAATGCACACTGCACAATGAGTCAAAAAGGTTTATTATAATTTTTAATTATCTTTGGATATGTCTTAATAAAAAATTCACTGTCCAGAGATAAAGTGTTTTGGAGTAGATTTGGAAAAAAGAAAAATTATATTTTATATACAATTTTAAGTCATATTTAAAATACCTTAAATACATAAAATTCCTCATCACAGAAAAAAGTAAATATCGAATGAATATCTATTTCATCCAGCACCAAACTATAAACGAAATTGGAACGGATAGGATAAAAAGTGAAAATATTAAATATCATATATCTTTAGGACTTTTGAAGGAAAAGTTATTACTCTTGGAAGAATAACTTGTTTAACAATCTTCCTGAGTATTGGAAAGAGTAGGACCAAGGGAAATTGTATCCCTTACCTAAAAAAAAGGAAATATTCCTAGTTGAATATCCTAATAACTCCTTCAAATTTGGCCTGAAAAAGTTTCTTAAAAAATAATATATAGTTCAAACGTTATTTTTATATAAATGTTTTTAACATTTAAAACATTCCCAAATACCATTATGTGGAGACTCTTCCGATTTTGACCTATTTTTTGTATTGAAATTTTGACCATTATGTTCTAAAGGCCAAATTTTACTAAAATTTTTGCATTTTGCAGTTAACCGTTATAAATGTGTTTCATTTAAAAGTTTTCACGTTAAAAGATTCACATTTGCAATCCATATGTATATTTCTCAAAAACTGACCACAATTAATGTTGTATAATTAAGATAGACGACAAAGATAAAAGTTTGCACATTTGGTTGAGATTACAATTCTCATAGGATTTTACTGATTATTAATTTGAACTACATCTTGTACGAATAAATTTGCTTCTTCTACCTTTTCTCGCCATTTTATTTGTATTCATAATTATCAAATGTCCACCTTCTCTTTACAACCGTCCAGGGACACACCATTCCAAACTATGATATTTTATTATTATTTATTTGAAATAAATTATTAATTCAATATGCTATAGATCACAAGTGTCCACACACATACTCATTGACTACATATAACTAAACACAAACGGCAGTGGATAAAGCAGACAGACAAACAGTGTCAAGTAGGGTGTATGTAAGAAAATTACACATTATTGGGTGAAACAAATACAATTTGCACATACCAACTGAACCAGCCAGGCACACAAAACGCCTACTCATCAAAAGAAATTGGACATAGAGAAGCAGGTTGATATAAGTTGGAATTTTAACGGCTTACACGCAAACCTTTCAATGCATCCGAACATTGTTCATGTATGGATGATAAATAAATGATTCTTCTTTCATAGCCAAATGGTAAAAGAAATGTATGAATGTGTATGGATATATATGAATGCTAGTTAAAAGTAGATGGGGGCATATAGAAAAAAAAAAAAAAAAAAAAAANNGGGGGCATATAGGAAAAAAAAAAAAAAAACGCGAAATGAAATGAAAACTATGATGATGTTGATGCCCCTAATAAACTAACAAAACTTCAAGTAGGAATGAAAGAAAATATAGAGGGTTACGCCTACAAACCATAGAAACGTTTTAAAAGAAAGAAATACAAAACTTTTTGAGTTAAAGGAATAAATTCAGAAGTGTAGCAAATACAACAACAACAACCACTATAACAATAACTACTATAGTATCTCATGTGAATAGGAATATGTTAAATGAAAACATAATGTTAAAAACTGACAGCAGCAAATAGCAGCCACTAACTACAAAATAAAGGAGAAATAAAAAAAAACGTTAAGAAATAAACCTAAAAACTGAATTAAGAAGCTGCTTTACCAAATACATACTTGTTAGTAAACGAACAGTCAAGTAAAATGAGTCAGACAAGGGTCCAACTTTAAGTCTGGAAAAGTAACCCAGCAAAAGATATGAAACAAGGGAATTTAAACTTGAGGAGGACATAGGTCTTAAATGGTCCAATGACTAAATCTTTTACAAACTAATCCAGTGCATATTATCTCACAGAAAAAAATGTATATTTTGGCCCCAATAGTAGTTTTTATATAAGTACCATTCTTTTTATCATATTTCTAATAAAAATATTAGCATCAAGTTAATATTCGTCACCTATAAATAATTATAAACTTCAGTTTCAATTTTATGAAGATCAGTTCATAGTTTACTATAACTCCATACAAGTTCTCTTTTCGTGAATTACCCAAAAGCATGGTTAGAAACCGAAACGAATAACGGTATTGGTATTTAATTTATTTCGGTAACCGAATCGATAACGGTATACCGGTACCGATATAAACTGGAAATAATTTAAAAAAAAATGATTGTTTTAATAATTTTTACAAGAAGTTGGCAAAAACTTATCAAAATTATGTCATATTTAATAAATATTCACTTAATATTTTTAGAAATATGAATATTTTAAGTAAGAAAACCTCATACGATTTTTACAAATACTTCTTTTAAGGCAACAAGTATTTTGGAATATTAAACTCGACTTTTTAAAGACAAATTGATTAAAAGTTTGCACAAAAGTTTTTTAATACAGATAAAAATCATTCAATTTATGTTGCTACAACAGGATAGTAGTAATTATGTCTCTAATTCGCCATAATCAAAACCACGTGTCACATTAAACGACGGTGAAATAAAAGTAAGAAATTTTGCAATTCAAACTCTGAAATCACTCAGGAGAATATTTTCGCAGACCTTTCGACTTTTCAGGATCCCATATTAAATATCTTAATTATTTTTGCAATCATTAGTTAAATAAATGATAATCGAATGAGATATAAATCATATCTTTATCAGATTTAAATAGCATTGATACTCTAATGATTTTTCAGATCCAAAGAATACTGTGTGAAACCGTTTTTTTGGACTTCTACAAAAATTTTATCAAAAAAATTTTATCAAAAAAAAAAAAAAAAAAAAAAAAAAAAATAACATTGAGAAATATTTTATTAAAAGTTCACTTAAAAATATAGAACTTAATCATTCTTAAAGTGGTGGCTGATGAACGTCTTTTCCAAAACCGTTTAAGAAAAATAAAATGCGAGTTCAAATATTATAAAATTATTTATAGCTTCAATAGGATGGTCCATCAACATTACTGAAAAAAATCAAAGTTTATCTCACTTATAAACGTACCTAAATTATTAAATAATATTTTCGAAAAATATCAACGATCATATGGTCCAATATGACTTCTCATTCTCTTAACTTTTTCTAGAGATTAAATATATTCTTATTATTTTGTTATTTTATTTTGTTAAGTTATTTTATCTTTCTTTTTTCCTCAAGTAAATTATATTTGCAATTATTCTTACAATATTATGTTGAAAAATTGTATTTTTAAAATACCGGTACAGAAGGAAACGGTATTTGAATACCGGTAATTTAACAAAATAAGAATTTCGATATTGGTATCACTTACGGTCGGTAACCAACATTAAACGGTATTTAATTAGAATTGGTATTTATAACGGTATCGGTTTCCAACGTTGCCCAAAAGTGCTTAAATTCATAATAATATTAATATTAACGTAATATTATTTACTCTTAAATTTTATTTTATTCTTAATACAAGTTTTAAAAATGATTTATTACCAAATTTCTCACATTTCACACAAATTTTGAAATTTTACCAAAATTCTTAAAATTCAATATTTCTCCAAAAATCCAAAATTTTACCAAAAATTTTACTAAAAATACCAAATTGAAATCCGAAATTTCATTCTATTCCCAGCGCCTTTTTTAATTATTTAACAAAAAAAAAAAGTAAATAATAGTAATAAAAATAATAATTTTTCGACATTCAATTATTTTTTATAATATAAACTTAAGTATTCATTAAAATATGATATAATTTGAATAATTGAATAAACAATTTTTTTTTAATAATTTGAATTTCAATTAATTATGTACATTAGGGTGGCCAAGTTTGTATGTAGAACAAATTATGTATAAATAACAATAAAATTTACTATAATTCTATGATATTATTTCTCAAAATTTCGGTCCTGACATTGTCAGGTGAGTTATATCAAAATGAAAAAGTTCTATTTTCGAGTTCTTTAGATTTTTTCATATTTCTACCAATTTGGTATCGCAAGAATGGTATTTAGGGCGCGCATTTAATCACATAACAAAAAATAGCACTTTGTCGAAAGAAATAAAAAATTTTGCACAAATACTAAAAGCAATAAAACCAAATAATACAATATAATCCCTTAGTACTTATACCCAAACGGATATAACCTTTTTTAAATTTTCAAATTTATTTGATTTTTCAATACATAATTTCAATTATATACAAATATTTCTATATAGGAAGAATTTGTATGAATTTAACGTCAAAATAAACATATTTTTCTAAGCTTTTTATTGATATATAATACTTTAATATACTTTTAATGGCGGAATGTACATATTTAATTATGTAATTGAAATACAATTTCAATTTTTTTACTTTGACTTTGTTTATTTTAATTATAAAAGTATTTAAAATCATTTTCATATTCTGATTAATACTTTAATTGCAATTTTATGGAAAATATTGTGCAAGATACCTACACAGAAAAAAACTTTTTCATGAAAAAAAAAAAAAAAACTTAATTAAAATATTAATCAGAATTTTAATTTAATTGAAATAAATTTGAAATCATATACAAATGTTTATTTTTTCTGTGTTCACTGGGTTACTAATCCAATACTCTTTTGTTAGTTTAGTTCACCTAAAGGCTGCATACAAAATTCGACACTTTTTTGTTCCTCCGTTGCAGTTGCGTTTGTTGTTCTCAAAACATTTAAAAAAAATCCAAAAAAGAATAACATGAAAAATGTGTTAAAATTTAAGTTTGTTTATTTTTTTTTCTTTCCACAAAAAAACATCAACACATATTTTTACTTACAAACTTTTATTCCCCACACCAACAAAATAATCAACCAACAAACAACATTCATTCAAACTACAAACAGTCTAGTGTAAATACATCCATTGTCGACATATAAAAACATGTAAAATAATTTACTTTACTAGTTAGTAAATAAACATATGTATGTATGTGTATGTTGTTTGTATGTGTGATATATAAAATATTATGCGTTCTTAAATATTTTCATTGTAATTTAATTAAAATCACTAACCAAATGAATGCCCTGTTACTTATTGTATACGGATTCAAAAATTAAAATTAAAAAAAAAAAAAAATATTTTCTTTTTTCATTGTAAATTTTTGTTTAATACCACAACCAATGATAAAATATAGAACAAATTTTCAAAGTTTCTACAGAAAATACATGTGTGTTTGTGTGTGGTTAAAGTGTTGTATAGTAAATTGTTGTTGTTGTTGTCGTTTGGTAGAGCTTCATGGTAGTAAATTGGCAGCAAACAAATGAAAAGTTTACAATACGAAACTAAATTAAATAGATCAAAATTTATGAGTTTTCTGGCAGCAAATAATATTTATTTTCAGTTGTTGTAAATATCGTACGAATAATATGTATGTATGTATGTGTATTATTTGATACACAAATACTTACTTACACATTGAATAGTATTTTAGGTACATATTTGTAAAAGGGGGTTAGAGAAGAGTTTAAATATGTTTGTCAAGGAGTTACCAAATCATTTGATTCTTTTTTTTTATTGAAAAACTCTAAGGGATTTGATTTAAAAAGATTGGGAACTTCATATAGGAAAAGTTTTGTAAGTAAACGATTAACGAGTACTTGTTTTTTTTCTACAAATACACATTTTATATATGATAATTGTATTTCCTTCCTATTATTGATAAGTATTTCTAAATTTTCTATAGTAACTTTTTTTGTGACGTAAATTAAAAACAAAAAATCCATTAAATAGAGTTGTTAAAATGTCATAATGATTTAATGTAAAACTTGTGAATAAATTAATTTACGAAAACCTATTGAAATTGTTAACATCGGTCTATTATTATGGACCGATGGTTTTTTTTTTTTTATTTAAATAAATATTTCTGAAGTTNNACATCGGTCTATTATTATGGACCGATGGTTTTTTTTTTTTTTTGTTTATTTAAATAAATACTTCTGAAGTTCTGAATGATTTGCCTACAAATTTTGTTTCAAAATTGATTATATTAAACTAAATATCTGAATTAAATTCAGTTATCCATAATCATTAGTTTATACAGTGAAGCGAAGAGGTACATAAATACAATGAAAAAGTTAATTGTTACAATGAATTTGTGCACTTATTTTGA
>MINK01172970.1:15670-28188 GCA_001735545.1 Phormia regina
AAACATTTAATGTAAAAGTTCATTGATAAAATTTGCAATCAATGAACGCGTTCATTAAAAAAAAAACAAATAATTGCAGTGAACAGTACATTGATTTCAATAAACATATGTTTTTTCCCAAATATATTAAAAAAAAATGTTGAATTCAAATTAAGTCGTCGTGGTGTTTTAATTCGCCTATCCTAAAAACAACTTAAGTATGATTTCCAATAACTAAGATTATGTATGCCTATTTAATAAATGTATACCAAAATCCGATAAAATTGGCTTAAGTTGTTTTAATATACGAGTATTTTAATTTAGGTCCAATTTTTTCATCTTAAACAAAAATATGCTTTAAATATTCCTACATAACTTTAGATCAATTTTTCTCTTTAAACAAAAATTCTTTAAATAGTCACATAACTTTAGATCGTTTAGGTATTTTGTGGTTGAAAAATTATGAATTATTCAATCGGCACAGAAAACCAATTTCTGTTGAGTCGAATTCATGTAAAACTGGTGAATAAATAAATTTAACGAAAACCTATTGAAATTAACATCGGTCTTCATTGTATGGCGATGATTTTTTTTGTTTATTTTAAATAAAATATTTCTGAAGTTTGAATGATTTGCCTTACAATTTTTCAATTGATCATATTAAACTAATTCTTGAATTAAATTCCAGTTATCCATCATCTTGAGTTTATACATGAAGCGAAGAGGAACTAAATACAATGAAAATAATTTTACAATGAATCTTGTGCATATTTTGACCCTATGTACAGGTTCATTAAAGAATGTATTGCCGTACATTATAATAACTTTAATGTAGTTCGATAACTGATAATTTGCATCATGAACGCGTTCATGGGAAATAAACAAAATAATTGCATGATGAACAGTCCATTGATTTTCAATAAATATGTTTCTGTCCAATGAATCTACATTGAAATAATTGCTTAGTATTTTGGGTTTTTTATTTTACGTTAAATTAAATTGATTTATCTTGCACTATATTGACTCAATATTCATATTAAACTATTATATTCTTAATATAGATGCCATAATTATATGGCTTCATGATGATCACCAGTTGTGTCTTCATCAGTCTGTAATATTAATTTTATTAAGAATAAAGATTAAAATATTTTATATATTTTTGAATACTTTACGATGGTATAATCTTCTTGGTTTTTTTATTTACGAAATTTTCGAAACCTCTCCGGGTGCTGCTTGAATCTTATTTTTTTATCTACACAAATATAGTTATTTTAAAAACTGTTTTAACCATTAACTTTATTATAATTAATTTAAGAAGATTTCAAATTCTGTATTTGTGGAATCCGTTGTGTTGCTGCGATTGCCCTTCGTTACTATTTACTTTTGAAAATGTAATTAATTAAATAAAAATTGAAGACTTTATGGGCTTGTTTGTTAAACGCGTTCATCTCTGTCAAGAATAATACAAAAACTGATATTGTTTTTGTTTATTTATTTCCCGTTAGAAATAAGATATTCATATTTTAAGTTAATTAATTGAATATTCATTGAATTCAATAATTTGTGAATTGGTAATGCTTTTTTAATTAAAACAATGTATTACTCCATTGAATAAAGGAAATCAATTAATTGAATTAATTTAACTTGATGTTATTATAAGAATAAAATTTAAGTATTTGTTTCAATGTTAATGTCATTAGATGGGTTTATTTTTTAATTTGAATTTATGAATCGTTTCATTAGAGCTATGAATTTTTACATTAATTTAATAAATTCTTGGAAAAAATTTAATGAATGTCATTTAATGTACCGCATTCATTGAAAATATTCATACTTTCAAAATTCATTGAAAATAGTTTTTTCAGTGTAGTAAATCTAAGAATTCACTTTAAATTAAAAAGAGACAGAGTGAAGGAGAAAACAAATAATTCATAACAATTTCCTGAACTGAATGTTAACAGTTTAGATGGCAACTCTTTGTCTCCTATAAATATGGCAACAAAATGATGCCTCTTTGATAAACTAACTTAAGTGTGGGCGATTTTAAAAATGATTTCAAACTAATGAAATGGCTTTCATGTTTACTAAAGTGCAGATTTTTATTGAATTAGAGGAAAAATTGTTGGATTTCATTTACAAATAAATCACTCAATAGAAAAGGCACTTAGTGCTTATTACAAATGATGATGATAATCATGATGATGGCAATATTGCTGTTGTTGGTGATGGATGTAAAAGAAAAACAGCAAATATTCATACTTTCAAAATCAAATACATACACACACATACACATATACACTTATACGAATAATCAGTTTCATTAAGATAAAATTTGTATGTGATTCTTTTAGCTTGTATATTTTATCGTTTGTTTTGTTGGTTACATGGTTGATTGTTGGACTGCTTTGGTTCTTTATTTTTTTTTTTTTTTAATTTTCATATCGAAACCAATGATTAGCCCTTGAGCTACTGTTTTGCGCACTAAAAGTGCAGAAACGTCATGAAAAGTGCATGCAGCGGCACCACCAGAGCGTTAAGAGAAAAAAGCAAATGAAACAAAATAAAAGAACAACCAACCAGTCAGGCAAACTGTAAAGTGCGAAAACTCGTAAATTTTCAATTAATTTTGATGAATCGCTAAACGATAAGATCATTGCCAAACTAAACCAAATAAAAACTACTCAATGGCAACGACCACTTTTTTTGTTCTTTGGTTTCTTCTTTTTTTTTAAACTTCCAATTTTGCTTGATGTTTGTTACTTGTTTGCATTTTAGTCTAAAATACACACTCTGCTAAGAAAAAAAAGGGCCTTAAACACTCCTCTTTTGTACAATAATGTTTTTAAATGCAAAACAAAATAAAAAAATTAAAGGAGAGAGAATTGAAACAAGAAACGCCACAATACAAGAATTCATTACAAAATCCCTTATGAACGAAACTTTGTTAAATAAAAAAATAAAACAAAGTTTTGCTTACTGACCACAGAATGGCGGAAGGAAGGACAGGCGGATGGATGGATGGATGGATGGACTTACAATTTAAAGAAATGTTTCTTGTGTTGTTTGAAATAAGTTTTGTTGCCATTTATTTGTTGGATGTTTTGTTTTGTGAAGGTGTAGAGAAAGCATAACCTCATCTGCCGCACCTTCAAAAGATTTTTGTTAACTGCAATATTGCAACAGCAACATGAATTGTCCAGAAATTAGTGTTTGCTGTTGAATGCAATAAAACTGCAACAGCAACAACAAAATACCACTAAGAAAAAAACTGATCTTTTGCAAATGATTAATATATTTATTGAGTTTGAGTTTCCTTTAAATAACACCACAACCCAAAAATAAAAAATAATAATAATTGTCTACCCTATGCCTGCAGTGGAGGCCAAGAAAATAGCACGTAAATTTTGTTTATAGAATATTAAGGATAAATTTTATTTTTTCAGAAAATTTACGATTAATTTTATTTTCATAAAAATTTTATTATCAATTTTTTTTTGTATATAAAATTTACGATCAATTTTCTTTATGTAGTAGATTTTTGATAAATTGAATTTTTCCAGCAGATTTTCAATAAAGTTCGATAAATATTATTTTTGTAGGAAATTTTCAATGAAATTTATTTTATTTTATTTTTTTTTTTTTAAATTTTCAGTTCATTTTCTTTTTCTAAGAAATTTTTAATAAATTTTCTTTTTATAGCAAAATTTCGATAAATTTCTTTACTAGATTTTCGAAAAAATTTCATTTCCTAGAAAACTTTCGATAACATTTCTTTTTGTAAAAAATTTTCAATAAATTTTATTTTTATAGGAAATTTTTAAAACATTTTCTCTTTATAGAAAATCTTTGATAAATTTAATTTTTATATGTAATTTTCGATAAATTTCTTTAAGTTCCATAATAAATTTCTATAAAAATAAAATTTATTGAAAATTTTTTACAAAAAGAAAATTTATCGAAAATAAAATATTTATCGAAAATTACATATGAAAAGAAAACTTACTGAAGATTTCCCATAAAATGAAAGTTTTTTGAAAATTTCCAATAAAAATAAAATTTATTGAAATTTTTTACAAAAATAAATTTATCGAAATAATCGTTTTTTTTTTAATTTCAAAATTATCGAGATTTTCGATAAAATTTCATTTTGTAGAAAAATTTTCAATCAATTTTATTTTAATAAAAAATTTAAAAAAAAAGAAATTTTCGATAAAATTTCTTTTTGCAAAAAAAAAAAAAAAAAAAAAAAAAAAAAAAATTAATAAATTTTATTTATATAGGAAATTTAAAAATAAACTTTTTATGGAAAATCTTCGATAAGTTTTCGTTTCATATGTAATTTTCTATAATTTTTTATTTTCGATAAATTTTCATTTTAAGGAAGTTTTCAATAAATTTGATTTTTATAGGAAATGTTAGATAGAGTTTCTTTTCATAGAAATTTGTTAATGGATTTTTTTTTGTAAATTTGCGAAATGTTTTTTCCACAAAATTTGTGATATCTGGATTACAGAAAATTTTCTTTGATTTTTTTTTTTTATTATTTTGTTTACAGAAAATTTTCCTTTTTTTGTAGGATTTTTTATTTATTAGAAATCCTTGTAAGTTACTTAGAAAGTTAAAAAGTTTTTATGCAACGTTACATTGATCATCACTGCTATATTTTTGTACACTTGTATTTAATCACTTCCAATTCCACAATCGGAGACGACGACCCTTTTTCGCCTCAATGTATTTATTTTTCTTCTTCTGTTTATTATTTCCCTTTTTTTTAATTCAAATTTGATTATTTTTATTTACTTATTTGTTGTTGGTTTTCATTTTTTTTTTTATTGTTAAGCGTTAAAAATGTTAAAATTTTAATTGAATACATTCCATTTTATTAAACAGAAACTCAATGTGAAATTTCATTGTTTTTTTTATTTTTTTCCCAATCGTTTTTAAATGCAACGAAATATAAAAACGGCCTGCATTTGCACAAAGATTTATAAATTTTGCATTTGTTTGTCTCGAAGCCACAAAGAGGAGTAAACACCTCTTTTTATATTTCTTTTTTTTTTTTTGGTTTTGTTAGCCAGGCTTATAAACAAAAATCTTTTTTACTCTTTTTTTTTCATTTTCAGTTGTTATTTTATTATTTAACAACGAATTCTAGGCATTACCCACAAAACACATACATATATACATAAATGCAAAGAATAAAAAAAATGTCTTGAATCTTCCATTGGCAATGTTGAAATTCTCTAAATAACAAAAAAAAAAAAAATTATATAAAAAATTTTAAAGAATTTTAACAATAGAAAAATCGGCGGTTGAAGTTCTTTGTAAAATTAATTCGTACATTTGCCATTAAAATCCAAATCGTATTTCTTGCTTGTTCTTTTTCTTGCAACATTGTTTAGAGCCCCTTTACCGCTTAAGGGTTTTAAGATAGATGACAGTGGTTTTTTTATTTTATATATTTTTTTTTTTTGTTTTTCTCCTTTCAGTATTTAGTATTTTGAATGTTACCTAGACTACCTTATGACAAGGATTTTGGAAATGTTTCCAATACTTAGTTGGATTGTGTACTTGTTGTTATATAGAACAATTGTCGGAAAGTCTAATAGTTATCAAAAGAGTCAGTGAACTGTGGCAATGTTGAGGTTATTTGTTGTTGTTGTTGTCGTCGTTGTTGTAAACATTGTTGCCTGCCCCATCGTTAAAAAAGAAATGATGAAAAATGTTACGCAGCTGAAGTTTTACGTATTTTTTCCATTTTCATTTTACAAAAGACAGAAAAAAAGCTAAGATTTAGTCATTGATTTGTTTTTAGTAGGAACTTTTTGAAAATGTGGATCTTAAGATAATTTATTGTTGTAAAAAATAATGATATGGGTATGTCAAGTAAAAGGCAAGGTTTGATTTTAATAACATTTAAACAAATTATAATTTATTTATTGATTTTTGGAACTTGGAAAATGTCTATATTTTTAAAATTGTTAATGTTTGCTTTAACAGCCTGTAAATTGTATTTCATTATTTTGAAAAACAGGATAATAGCTTAGATTTTATATTCTAAACCCGAATCTAAGGAACTCCCTACATATATATTTTCTCTCAATTCTCTAGAGGGATTAATATTGCCCCTATTTTTTAAATATTTACCAGATTTCTCATAAAATATCGTTAATTCCAAGAGAAAAATATTTTCTTTGACTTCTGATGTTGCTAATTTTTTGCATACCCATACCCATTGGAGCCATTTAAAAATCTATTTTTATTTTTTGGAATTTGACTTTTTAGAAAATGAAATTTGTGAATGGAATGGACGATATATAATGAAAACTATGTAATTTTGGGGTAAAGGTTTCTCCGAGGCTCTATCCGGATTTATTTTTGGGTGTTTCGGTCAAAAAACGTCAGCGTTTTTCCAAAATTTCAATAGAATATCTTTGTTCCTTTTAAAATTTATTTAAATTTAAATATTAACATTATATTTTGAAGAAGTGCTTCACATCTAAATTACTCCACTTTTAAGAATCGAAGAAATTTGACAGATTTTGTTTGTCGATTTATCGATTCTTGATCACTAGCTCTAAGTTTCCCATATTGGAAGAAATACCTTAATGTGTGTTTTTTAACCACTCTTATCGTTCGGCTAACTTAATTTTTTCTCTTGCTATCCCTTTGCTTTCAAGATTCGTGGCGATTTCTTCTCCTCATCTTAACAATATTTGTAGTGATCATTAGTCTGCCGAATATTGTTAAATTTAAGAGAAATTTCTAAAGTTTACACAAAACGCTTTATTTTCAATATATTTAATCCAAGGTCATTTTCGTAACAAAAAGCTTTAGGCGCCATATCTTTAATAATGCTACCGACTTTTTCCAAAACAAAAAGGAACTTATACTTTAAGGACGTTCTTTTTTTAAAAAAAACTCAAATTGCCTATTTCGCAAAAAGAAACCAAACAATTTCTTCATACATACAAATCTAATAAAGCAAAACAAAACAAAAAACGCAATATTTGAAACAAACAATTTTGTTACCTGTCTTCTAAGACATCACCCTGGGTGGTCAGCTAGTCAGTTAGTCAGTCATTTTCATCATGATCAGTATCATCATCTCATCGTTGTATCGTTTGATAGAACAATCAACAACTTATCAATCAAGTTTTAAAACAAAAACTTCAGAACATTTAAACAACATATAAAAATGTTGCTCTCATTGTTTTTTTAAACCTGTTAATAGTTTTTTTTTGTACCAACATTGTCATATTGTATGATGATCGCAACGTCTTTAAACAATTCGCGAGTAGGAAATAAAACAACAAAAAAGAATCACCTTTAATAGCAATAATACGTTATTTATCATATAAAACATGTACATGATATTGGTGTGGTCCGTCTGTTGTGGTCTGTTGAGCATATACATATAAAAGAAGCACAAATTTTGTCGGCGGTCTTTACTTTGGTTTTTGATGAATAATTATCCCCACTATTTTTTAAACAATTTTTGAAACTCAAACAAAAAGAAAAAAAAAAATTAAAAAGTTTTAGTTTTA
Source organism: Phormia regina (assembly GCA_001735545.1). Taxonomy (NCBI): domain Eukaryota; kingdom Metazoa; phylum Arthropoda; class Insecta; order Diptera; family Calliphoridae; genus Phormia; species Phormia regina. The sequence goes on from MINK01172970.1 coordinate 23,200, forward strand.
TACTGAGCTGCAAGTGAAGTTGAAAGGATAATTTTGGTTTTCAGTATTCCTCTTGGTTGCCCTTTCACTAGACACCCTCATTGATTGTACCAATTAATAATATTCTATAATCTGCAAGGTTCAAAAATTTCTTTGCTAGATATTTGCCACCAAAGACTTGTATTGAAAAATAGCTAATACATCAGAAAACTTTTTATTAGTTGTTGATTTACTTCAAGTTTTTATCTAATAAGATCTTTGAATGCTGATGAAGTTTAAATTTTACTAGTATTTCGCTAAAGTCTATAAACTCTCTTTTGATACCCCGCCAAAGAAAGGCTGCAAGGACGTTAATATAACGCAATAATAATTTATAGTTTATATAAATTAAAATTAATAAATATGATTATTATAAAACGATTCAACGTAATCATAAACATTTTAACACATTATGATATGGTTTTATAACGTTATAATATAACTTTCTCATATTATGATTAGCTTTTTTCATAAAATGGTCCAGTTTTATCATATTATTTACCAAGAAATATTTGCAGCATAATTAAAATTACTCATATAATATTTTATATTATTCTTATTATTATAAATCATTATTCATTAATTTGCATAAATTAAATGAAAAATAAAAATTATATATAAATTGCATCATAAATAATTCTAAGATATTTTTTACTAACTAAACTACTTAAAACTTAATTATTATATATTGTTTGAATAACCCTGAATAGATCAAAGCAATGTCAATATATATTTATTCATATATAATCTAAATAAAGATTATAGTGAAAGTGTAAAAAAAAAAATTAAGAACAAAATATATTTGACTATTTTAACCATAGTTTTATTATTATTTGTAACATTTTATTGTTGTAACAATAATAATATCTTCTAAATATGGTTTAAGAACTGGAAAAAATAGTAATTAAATTTAATAGTTACAGAAATCATATTACTTTTATACCCATCGTATTTAACATGTCGAAATAAATGTTTAAGATCCCATATATTTTCGTGGTCCTGGTTCGATTCTGAGTCAATCTATTTATGTCCGTTTGTTAAAAGCATTATAAGGCTCTTAGCGAGACAACGTAGCGGGGACGAAATTTGGACCTAATATTTATGATTAAAATATTAAAAATACAGAGTGTACGTTATAGCTTTATTTCATAGTCTCTTAAACAGAACATGAACGATTATGAAATTTTTTACTGATAATTAGAGAGCCTTTTAGAATTTGGAAAGCAAAAATGGTCTGCCTACTTTACCGCTCATCTACAATATAACGTTAAATTTTAAAAACTTCATGTTGGGTATATGGATTCGGACGAGCCAAAAAAACCATTTGCGCTTATTTCATTACAATTGAATATTTGAAATTTTTATTGAATGTAATCGTGAAATGCTAAAACTTAAACAAAAGTATTCTTATCATGAGCACAGTTTTGAAATTGAAATTTATATAGTAGCTATGTTCGTTCTCTGCTATTGTGAACTTCATCCATCGTGAAAAGTGTCATTCGAAAATAGTATATTTGTGTTTTTTTCTTTTTTTGAACGCTTAGAAAAGCGATAGTGAATTTTAAAAATTTATATTATTTAGGCTTACAACCAATATAGCCAATACTAAAGTTGAATTTTCAAGTTACGAAAATAATGACCGTTGAAGGGATCAGAAAAGCATTATCAGTTATGAATTATTAAAACGGGTTGAAACATTCGGATATGCGGCATATCATTGAACTCAAAACTGCTGTAATATGTGACCTGATATGAGTCCATAATTTGCCATCATGACAATGTCTGACTACATGTTAAGTGAATGGAAAACTATGGTTTTACCGTATTCCCGTATAAGTAGCTCAGACATTGACCTTTCGTTAGATACTTTTAGCTTAACATACCGATCTGAATTGTGCGTTTGCATGACCACAAAATTTTATATACTTAATGACAGTTATCGGTGCTGGTGTTAATTTTACGTGCACAGATTTTCTCATACACACTTCTTTACTTCAAATATTAAAATTGAGTGGGAATTTCAATGTAGAACAGAATTAATTTCAGCAGTTTAGTATTTCCAATCAATCATAACTTTATACCTTCAAAGATACGATATAAAAATGAGAGAGAATAGGAATATTCCATTACAAAAAAATTTCCAAAACTATGAGCTAATTAAGCATGCTCCAATCTGCTCTTAGTTCTCTTCAAATTTATTAAATTTAAACAACTACGTTTCGTCTAGGATTTGTTTTTTTTCGCGTTTAACATGTACTCATACACACAACTGCAAAACAGTAAGCATTTCATTAAAATGGTCTAATAGTCTGTCTGTCAGCCAGTCAGTTCATCTACCGGCTGGTTTTGCTTACTTGGCAATATGATTTACTTGCATTTCTTTCCTTTTAAAAATGTTCAGGTTTTTTTTATTTTCTTTTCTGAATTTTTAAATAGTAGTTTGTGAGAGAGTTGCATTCTAAACTCTAAACTACTTAAAAGTTACCAACCAACCAACTAGTCATCATAGCAAATGTAAAGTTATTGTTGCATTATTAGTACAACGTCGTAATAAGACATTGTACATCAACAACTTGATATGGATGTATGAAGAATAAAGTCGTGGTGGTAGTTGGAAGTGGCAATGGCAGTGGTAGTGGCAGAGTAGTAAGTAGTTGGTTTGGCACTACCAACTTCTACAACTTGTCTTAATTAATTACTTGCCAAAGTGCAGAACGTGGTTGTTTTCCTTAAGTGTTTTACGCACATTACACACTGTCTAATTAGTTCAACTCTTCTTGTGTGTACAGCTCAGCCAGCTCCTTGTATTTTATTTTATTTTTTTTGCTGACAATTTAAAATTCTAGTTAATAGTTTTATATATATATTTTTTTCTTTCTTCCAAATTCTTTTTTTTTTCCTGATTTTTTTCTTTATGTTTTTGTACTTTACAACAGATGGATGGTATTGTGTATATGTGAATGAAAATGTTGTTGCTGATGAGCTTGTGAGCTACAACAACACAGAATATTATTTATTTAATTTTAAATTGAATTGATGTTGATGTGCAAATTATTTCGTTGCAAATAATGCAGATTTGATTCCTTTAAATCTTGTTAGTATTTTCTGTATGTATGTATGTGTGTGTACATCTCCTCACTAAGCGTAGCAAGGAAGTGATGCTGCTGCTGCCGCTACTTTTTTTTGTTTTTTTCTTAAGATCTAATGAATTTTGACAGGTTTGTTTAATTTTGAGTAGAATTTAGTAGCTTTAGTTGTCACAATGTATTCTTTTTCCGTTTTCTCTCTTCAGTATATGTTCAGTATAACAGTTAATGCGAAAAAAGTTTTTCTTTGGAAAATCAACAAGTTTGTGATTTTAATACGTCTAATTGCTAAATGCATGATAAGACTGTAATGCTGTTTAAAATTGTTAGCAAATGAATATTTCATTAAAGTGAAAAATGGTTTATAGCTAAAGGAAAAAGAAGAAAACTTTGAATTTGTACAATTACAAATGGATTTATTAGCATACGAAAGACATTAATAATAAGAATTAAGTTATTAATTTAAAGTTAATGAGTACTTGACAGTTGTTGGTGCTTAATATTAGGTATCAATTAGCAATTTGGTCGACTTAATTGAAGCATATATGAGGACTTTAGATATATAAATAATTGTCATGTATATTTTCTTTATTAAGATGTTAATTCATTTATTTATTCTAGTAAGGAAAATTTATATTTTTGCATATAATTAAATTTTTTGCGGTGGAATTGTTAAGAATATTTACGCATTTTTTTTATAAAATTTTGAAGTAATATTTTTAATATATATATTTTTTTGTTAAATATGGTCTAAAAGTAGACATTTTTACATTTATTTTTTTATGGACGGACAGTGGTTTAGGCTAAAAAAAAACTATTTTTAAATTCGGAAAATATTTATTTGATTTGCGCACACAATGTTGGTGTGCGCAAATTTGCGTAGCTCTGCGCTACATTGGATTTCATAATTTTCTAAAATTTGTATTTAATAAAAGTATTAATTCGTTAGTATACCCTCACAGCTAATGCCTTTCAAAACAAATGTAATTCATTTAAGAAAACCTCGGATTTAAACAAAACTCCAAATTGCTGCATTTTTTTAGATATTATTCCAGAAAACACTACTGAGAGACATTAAATTCTTTTCGACCTCTAACGCTTTTATACCAAATCGATTGCTATTAATCTTAGCTTTTTATGTTTATTGCTCTATGCCTTGGCTATAAAATAAGACTGCCGCCACGCTCTTTCTTCTCTGTTCTACTGCGACGTAATATTTCTTCCATTCCACTGCTTGTTTTTTTATCTAAACAATAAGATAAATCAATTAGGGGTGACTGTAATTGAACTCGGCTTTAATCCAGACCTCAAGAAATTCTTTTGAATTTGTGCATATTATTTTTACTTTTTTTTTTACTATATCTTTCCAACTAATATAGAGGAACATGTAAGTAATTATATTACCAAAACATTAAAAATACATTTGGTGATGTACAAAACCATAACATTTTCTAATACCAACTTTGCGATCTGAGAAATTAGGGTGAATTTTTTTTTTGGGAAAGTAGATAAACATTTAATTCAATTTCACTGCAACAATTGTGTTGGCGGAGTTCACACTTATTCTTACGCTCTTTCATTTAATTGTTGCCTCGAATAAAAAATGCACTGAAAAAAATGGAAATGAATATTTTGTAACCAATTTCTTTAATATTAGGAAAGGCAATTCCGAAAATGCCGTAGTTTTTCGGTATTATGAAATCCAGAATCCCGGCATTGAATGAAAAATATTTCCAGAAATACAATAAAAAATAGAACATGATAATATTTATTTATTTATTTATTTATTTATTTATTTATTTATTTATTTATTTATTTATTTATTTTTTATTTATTTATATATTTATATATTTATATATTTATTTATTTATTTATTTATTTATTT
>MINK01172971.1:4364-16308 GCA_001735545.1 Phormia regina
AAAGAGGGTTTCATATGGGAGCTATGGTAAATTATGGACCGATCTTCATGAAATTTGGCACATGGATTTATACTAACATAAAGCTTCAATAAAATATATCAATTTTTAAGTTATTTTTGAGTGTTAAAACTCTATTCCGGGAGAACATTAATATGGGAGCTAGGTGGTATACTTTAATACCCCAACCACCTGTGGTGGTGTAGGGTATAAATACGAGGGAAAAAAAAACTCCTGCATATTGTACACAATGTTTAGGAATTGAAAAAAAATTATAGGAATGAATTGTATTTTAATGTTTTTTTGCGACAAAAAGATTTGTAACAGCACTGTTGAGTATTACCGTTTTAAAAATGGCGCAAATACATATTTTTTCTTTTTTAAAATTTTAAATATTACATTTCACCACTGTTACCAGATTTGACGATTTTTGGGTCTAAAATTGTCTTGTTGACATTTTGACAATGTTCACCTATATTTGGCGATTTTTTTTCTAAAAGAAAATTCAGAAATATTTCTACAATTTGTTATATATTATTCTTTAAAAATATATAAATTAATTGGTACAAAAGTAAAAGTATTTGAATGAAGAACTTCGTAAATTAGATTTGTAAATTAAATTTCATTTATAAAGAAAGATTTATGGAAACCCTAATATTATTATATTCGAATCTGAATACTTAAATATCCGAACTAAATAAAATTTAAATTTAAATATATGGAGCATAACTTATTTTTGTCATACAAAATGATATATTTTTTTCTTACCAATTTTCTTTTTAAGACGATTTTATTATTAGTCATTTGTTTGAAATACAAATTTTCATTAAACGCGAACTTGGTAAAACGTGACAAACTTTAACGTGCGTTAATTATATACGGATTAAAATGATGAAAACGGCAAAATATGTAACAAGATTTTAAAAATTAAAAAAAAAGAAGTAAAACATATAATATTTATATAATTTATATAATATAATATTTATAGAATGTATCACGATTTGTTCTTGGTTAGCTTTTTAGCTAATTATGATATTTATTCAATATCTGATGCTGGCAAAGATTTATTCCGAAATTATTTTTTATCTAGATAGTTTTTCGATTCCTGCTCACTGTGCAATCGTAGGCTAAGTTGTTATATGTCTGGATTATGCTGCCTTTATGAAAATTGGTCATTGGTTATTTATCGCCAAAGCCTTGGCTTGTTCAGCTTTTCTTTTTGTGTGGTAGTACAATCCGATGTCTTATGATCCTATCTAAGATATTTTCGATATAATTAGGTGGTGCACAAGACCCTACCTGGTCAGGGGAGTAGTAAAAGTTATATTGAAAAAGTTAAAACAAAAAGTTTTTTTTTTTTTTTTAATAAATAATAATTTTCCATTTATATAAATCTATAAAGAAATCTTTTTAGAGATATTTCAGTACAATGCTGTAATAATATTTTTCCACTTTTAAATTATTATTATGAGGGAAACCACTATATGCACTGAAAAAATTGCGCATTAAATAAACAGTAAATAGCGAAAAATATGCTCTAAAAACGAGAAAATATGCACTTAAAAAAGAAGGATTTTCAATAATTTTAGGACATTTAGGGAGATTAAGGCTCGATATACTTTCATTAAAAATATTATTTTTACAAATTAAACTTCAATCATAATCCTGTTGCTGCAAGACATGCTTCTTAAAATGGTATCTACTTAAGTTAGTTTTAGAATTTATTATTATTAATATATTTTTTTTTGTACTCATTTTTTATAAAATTTAATTTGAAAAACATTTCATGAGACAAATTATTCTTAAAATGTCAAAACATTCTCTAAAGCGTTAAGTATGCCCCAAAAAGAGCAAAATATGCTATAAATATTCACTAAAAATTGCTAAATGCAAAAATATGCCATTAAAGGTAAAATATGCAGTAACAAATTTATGCCATAATTATTTATTTATTATGAAACGAATAAATATTTTATCAATAGCTTCATTCAATGTCCAGAAAAAACGCGCAATTGCATATTTGTAATTGCACATAAAATAAAGTGTAGTATATATATAACGTCTCAAAGAGAAAAATATTAATGATGAAGATGAAGAATGAAGAGTATTCGACATAACTGTTCTTCTGAAATCTTGGCATTGAAATTCAGCGTTTTTTTTTTTAATAAATCTTCATAAAAATCACCTTTTGATTGTTTCGCCTAAGACCTGTCATTCCAATTGTTTGAAATGAAACTAAGACACATGATTAGCAATTAAAATTCTAATATTTCACAATCACCAAACAAAATTCACTTTTTTTTCCAAATACATTAAGTTTTGCTAATTGCCACCCAATACGCAAATCAATGTTATTTATATTTTAATGTTTTTCCCCCTTAAATTGATGTGATAAACGATTTAAAAACACACACTCTAAAAATTATAATAATCCTATTTTTATAAAAAATAATAATATTATTTATATTAACAAATCCATGAATGTAATTTTTATGGGGTAGCAGACTAAAATCCTTAAAAAAAAAGATGTTTAATAATAATAATAAAAAAAAAAACATGTTGCATCTTGTAAGCTTTTGATATTTCATTTTAATTTATTTTTATATTTATTACAACTTTTATATTTTTAATAACTATGACCATTTTTTAAAGAAACTGCTTTTTATTTGCTTCTCTTTACAACTATTAATTTATATATTTATTTATTTATTTTTTTATAAATTTTAGTTTTATAAAATTTTTATACAAAATAAAAATACACAGTAAATGTGCCAATTTGTTAATTTATTTTATTTTGTTTTCCATTTTTACTGTATATTACGAATATGATTTGATTTGATTTTTTTCTTAAATATATATTTTATTTTGCAAATTTAAAAAAAAAAAAATTGAATGAAAACTACTATACAGACAAATAAATACAATATATCTACATACACAAACACAAATACAAAAAAGAAAAAAAAAAACATTGCAGCTTTTAACGAAAAATGCGATATTTAAAATAAAGAACATTTTACATATATTTTTCTTAAGATAATCGTTGGAATATTTTATCAATTTGAACACAATTAATACTGTTTTCTTAAATTACCGTTAATTAAATTTAAAAGATTTACGGATTAAGAATACATAAGGCGTTTACAAATGGTTTAAATTTGTTTTTAATAATTTAAGCTTTTGAAAGAGACAACATAAAAACTCATTAATAAATCTCCATAATCTCTCTTTGTCAATCTTAGTAAGGATAGGTTCTTCTCTACAGTACCCAGTGTTTTTACAGAATAATCAATTTAATAATCATTATTATGTGCTTAATTCCACCAGAGATTACAACAAATTTATTACCCAAGGATGTTCACATTTTCGATTGATATATAATTTTAATTTTTTATTAATGTTTTAGAATTGTATGTGTACAAAAACTTCTTCACATTTCACCTTTTAGCGAGTGCATTGTATACTTAAGAAAAAAAAAAAAAAAAAAAAAAAAAACATTATATTAGCTTTTTCAATCAAAAAGAGAACATTTCTACCAAATTAAACAGTTAAACTATTTGTCAATTTTTAATGCGGACTACTTTGATTTTTGAGTAAAAGATTAAGAGCAAGATTTTTTTTATTTTTTATTATAATAATTATTATTTTTGCTCCAAATATAAAATAATTGTAAATTATTTATATATTTTTCGATCTCAATTAATTTTTTTCCCGAAAAAAAAAACCTTCTTTCATTTGCAGTCATAATTGTAGAGCTAAAGAAAAAAATAATAATCATTACAGAGAAAATAATATTTAAAATTATTAATTAATTTTGTATTGGAATTTAATTCCAATATAATTAACTTTCTAATTGGTTTGAAATTATTTTTTAAATAAATTGTTAGCTCTTAAAAAATATAAAGATAATTGAAAGATCTGTGAATAAAAATATAGAAATAAAATAAATTTAAGTCAATTTTCAAAAATGTTCAGATCATTATGTGTATTTACGGAAAAAAAAAAAAAACAATAATAATAAAATTAATCATAAGAAATTTCATAATTAAAGTCAATTTACTTTTTTCTGTGTTACAATTTGAAAAAAAAACTTAAAAATTATTTTCTATTAACATTTTTTTTTTTTTATAATAAATATTCGACAAGATGGTTATTATTATTTTTTATTATTTAATTGATTTAAGAAAATTTAAAGTAGCTCTTTGTGCTTTGGATTATTTTCGTTGTAAATTTCTTACGGGTAAACTAACAAGTGAAGTCTAGATGAGTATAGTACTGGTATTAAGATTTGGTGTAATCGTGTAGCCGAACCTTAAAAGGTATTTTAGCCTTGAGTCTGATAGCTCACAAAGGTGATCTAATATATAGTTGGGAATGACCGGTCTTAGCCTGAGAAAGTTGAAAAATCTTTTTCCTTTTTCTCTATCTTTCCAGCTGCGCCAGTGATCAATAAGGTATCCTGTGTCTGCTTGCATGTAGAGTCCAATTATTTTGACGAATTGACCATCCTTGAATATCCTGCTCTTTATAGTTCTAAATCCACAGAAGACAAAAATTGCAATATTCTCGCAAATATTTTATGAAATAAACAGGAGGAAATTAACATTTTAACTATTCTTTCAGAATCCATCTAAATAGTAAAAATAACAGAAAAGGTTGGTTCAGGATCTTGTGGGAATATGGTTAAATTTCTCACATAACCGTATTTCCTTGACTTCAATCTATAGATCCTATCAGTCTCACTGCGCAACTGGCAGGCAAGGAATTATGTAAATGACCATGCACCTGTAATTCTAATATATGCTGATGTTTAGATTTTTTTAAATAAATAAATAAATAAATTAAACTATTTAGTCACTTGAAAATCCGAAGAAAGAGGCAAATATAATAATAAGACCCTTATGTGTTCTTTAAAACTACTAGTTAAATTCTAAAAACAAATTCCAATGATTATTAAATAGAAACACAAACAAATAAATAAATAAAAATGTTCAACCATAATTTTAAGAAAACATCTTAACATATTACATTTCATAACAAAATATGTGAAATAAAAATCCACACAAAATAACAATCCTAAATAATACAACAACTAAGAAACAAAACGCTTTTAAAACACTTAAAATTAATCCATAATTGCGCTCATCTTTTTTTTTTTTTTTTTTTTTTTTTTTTGCTTTTATTAACAAAACTATAAAAATGCATTCTAAAAATACACTCATTTAATAATAAGTTTTGTTTTTTTTTATTTATCCTTTACATTATAAACCCAATATAAGCACTTATAAAAAAAAAATAATAATAATAATAATAATTAATAAATAAATAAACTAATTGATTTTCTTTTTTTCCCCTTCGCTTTTTCGTTGTTGTTGCAAAATGATTTTACTTTGTAAAATTATTATATATTAAATTTAAAAACATTAACAAAACAAATGGAATGGAAAACCATTAATCACTTTATGGACTGGTTACAACAAACCATGTTTTATATCACGATGATGTTGATGATGATGACGTTATCATGGATGCTGTCATAAATGACGTCTTCTTTGACAAACAACACAACAACTATATTCGTATTATATTGCTTTATGAATTAGACACATTGTGGTCTGTGGTCATATAACCTATGAATCGGTGTCACATTTTCTCAAGGATTTTCTACATGAAGATCGTGAAGATGTCGATGTTGAAGTGGTCTTTCTACATCGGTAAGTTTCTTTCTATTTTTTTCTTTTGCATTTCTAATACTTTTATAGTTTTTTATTATTATGATTAAAATAGAAATAAAACATTTAACAATTATGAGTATGATTATGAATAAAAAAAGTGTTTAAAATGGGGCTAATTGTTGTTTGTGGCCTCTGATGTTAGAGAACATCAAAGGAAAACTTTTAAAAAATATCGTGGTGTGATAGAATGTAATGATGAATATGTACATTAGGGTTGTCCCAAAATGAAAAGTGTCGATGTTCCCAGATAAAATGAAAATTTACTTTATTCTTAAACATCGTCCCTAAAAATTTTGGTCCTAACATTATCTTTTCGAGAGCAAGTAATATTTGTAAATGATTGAAATTATTAGCCTGTTTCCCTATATCGAATGAAAATCTAATCGAACGAATTCGAATCATTTTGGATTTATCTAATTCTTACGCTTTCGTTCGCATGGAGTTACGTCTTTTCATATTGTTTTTAATTTTTTTCATTTTCCTTTCAGAGTAATTATATTTCGTACCACTAAATTGTTTAAACATATTTTTTTGATTAATAAATAGTTTTTTTTTTTTTTTAAATCGTCATTTAACAATACAAAATATATTCAATTGTAGAGTTCATGTTTACTCTGAGGTACATTTGCATTGTCCTGGTGAATAATTTTCTTATTTCTCATTAAGAAATCCAACCAGTCGAAAGCAAAATAGCAAGTGACTGATTTTTACATTTTCGTTCACAACGTTGGAAATACAGAAACCGAAGTGTTTTCTTACCACTTACGTTTTCTTTCGGCTTGTCGTTCGTGTAATTGTTCGCAAAAAATTTAGTTAGAGAAACTCAAATCAGTTCGTTTATAAGGCGAAAGAAAACATTTGTTCGAAAAAGAGATACGGACTATATGATTTGGAAAATACTCATAAAATTCAAACAAGTTTGAAAATGAAAAAAGCGAAAAAACCATTTCGGTACAACTGATAGATTATTATTTCATTTTGTTATTATTTTGGTCTCATTGCTTTTAATATTTATGTGTAAAAAATTCAAATTAATTTTTTTTTTTTTTTTGTGAAAAATTCAAAATTTTTAACTAAATTTTTGTTAAGACATTAAATTCGCACTTCAAAATTTTTATTTGTATCTAGCTCACGAAAGGATAATATTAGGAACAAAATTTTGATAAAAAATGTTTTCAAATGTAGTAAATTTCCATTTAAGCTGAGTGGCTCATTTTTCTCCATACAAATGAGCCACCCTAATATTCCTACATAGAGCAAAGTGGGATTTAAAAAGACAATGATTTTTTTTTTAATTCATTAACGGAAGTTTGTGACTAATGAGAAACCTTTATTTAGGTTCTCAATTAATATTTATATTAAAAGTGCTATTCTCGAATTTGTGACAATTGTCAGTCATTAATTATTTTCATGTACTTTTACGAATGTGACAACCAAAGAATAGACCTAAAAGTTTATATGAAGTTTCGCTCACACATATATCGAGTTGTTAGTTAATCTATAGTAAATTGTTTGAATTTTCTTTTTGTCACTCCATTGAGAATAGCACTAGAAGTAATAAAATAAAATTATTTTTATATGTATAATAAATAAAGAAATTTGCTATTTAATGTTACCGGAAAATTAAAAAAATCATATTTTATTGAAAAAATATTTCAATAGGAATAAACTTCACAAAAAGAACTTTATAAAGAATATCTTTTATGTATAACATGTTTATAGAAATTAGAGAGAAAGAAAAATGTTTCGAAAATATAGAATATATTCGATAAAATTCTTCCTCAACATAATTTTCTATTGAAAGAGAACATTTTTTAGAAAAACTTATCGAAAATTTTCTAAGGAAAAGCGTACACATACATATCTTAAATCAACAATTAGTTCCATGTTAAACAATTAAAATAAATATAAATTAATTTTGATTATAAAATATAATTACACGATTTTATTAGTAGTTACTTCTCTAAAAATATTCAAATAAATTTAATTAAGTATTAATTAAATTTTATTATAATATATAAAAAAAAAAAAAATAAGTTTAGTATTATACTTTAATATTTTATAAGTTTATTCTTGTAATATTTTCTTATTTACAAATTTTATATTAAATATAAACGAAAAAAAAAAAAACAAATAATTTATATATAAAAAAAAATGAAACAAACAAAAACTAAAAACCATATGTAGCAAGGAACCAGATCTGGAACTAGAAGGATTATTAAAACGTCATTATACAACAGTGGCGTTTTTTCAGGGAACCATGATGAATGCGGTCGATTTGGAACGAGTCAAGGTACACACACACACCTTAAAAAAAAAATACACACTCACACACTTAATAACAGAACTTTTAACAATTACCCATCAAAAGAAAAGAAAAAAATCTGAAACACTTTAAAAAATCCTTTTCAAATTTCAATTAAAGAAACGGATACTCTTTCTAACCAGCAAAATGTAAAAATATTTATACTTGAACAATATAAATCCTTAAAGATTAAACTCGTTAAATAAAGTCCAATGCCTAAGCAACATTATGACCATATGAAGAAATCACATAAAAAAAAAAACAAAACCGAACACTAGAGATTATCTATTCGGTTTCATAACTTAGTCCAATTAAAAAAAATAGCCTATAATTTTCAAAATTAAAAGGTTTAGTTTATTTTGTTTATTTTTATTATTTCCCGAAAATTGCACTTGTTTATCCCCCTAAACAATTTTTTTCCATATATATATATAATAAAAAAAAATATCCTTATGGAAAAACTTACACTGCAACTGATCAACATTTCATTATTTTATTTATTTTGAAAATTTTCAAAATCTTGGCTTCTTCAGCAATATTTGCATTATGACTCTTAAGAGCAACAGGCTTATTTGTTCTCTAGTTTTTACTTAATGGTTGACAATATGAATTGAATTTTATGTCCTTAAGTTTTCTTTGGTTTATAATAATTCTTGATTTTCCTTTTTATTATATTATTATAAATTTAATTTAAATATTTGCAGTAAAGTTTTGCTTTTAATCCTAGAGTTTTTACATATATAACCAAAAACGAAATTAGTTTTCTTTCCTCTTACTTTGATTTACGTATATTTTATCTTTTTTTTTTTTTTTCAAATATGTGCTTTGGAAAATTTCAATGCTTCAATGGAATGAATTTTATTAGTGAATTAATTAAAATTAAATATTTTTCAAAATATATAAATATATTTTTTCTTAGATTCTTAGATATTTTTTATAACCACGTAAATACTACTATTTAATCTGTTTTTTTTTTTTTTTTTTTTTTTTTTTTTTTTTTTTTTGTACACTTAGGACGTTTGTTATAATTTTATTATTACAAGTAATATTTTTTATTATATTAGAGATTGTTAAATAAATATTTTTAAAAAAATTTTATAAATTTTCCTTAATATGACTTTAAGTATTTTTTATATTGTTTAAGTACCAGTAGTAAGTACATTTTTATTTTAAAAGTTATGGTGTTTTTATTATATCTATAAATTATGTATTTATTGAGTTAACTATTTATTATATACTTTATATTTATGTTCATACAAATTATGTAAATACATACATATATAAAATTAATATAGAAAAAGATACTCAAACTTAAACTTAAAAGGAGAGAGAGTGGCCGATTTGAAAATTAATTTGAAATTTAAAATATATATATATATATATATAATAAATTTGAGTTTGAATAACAATCGATGTAAGAACTTTTCATTAGGCTAAATCGATAATATGATTTAAAATATATATGTAGATTTGTAATCCTTCGAATATAATTCACAGTATTATATATAAATGAATTATGTTCGAAGGATTTTATTACGAAGGGTATATAATCCTACAAAGTTACTGAGGGTTTTGCTTGAATCTAGGCTTTGAAGTTTTTTAGAAGCCTATTTTGACAAATAAGATTAATTTTATTAAAGTATTTATTTTTTTATTAAAAAAAAAAAAAAAAAACTTTTTTTTTAATATTTATGAATTATATTAAATATTTGTATTAAATATTTTTTTTTTTAATGGAAAAAAAATATATAAATATAAATAAAAATAAAAATTAGAAAAATGTTCGTAAAGTTATAAAATTAATTTGCTGACCGCGATATTGTATCCATCATCTTGTATTTCATAATTTTTACTCAAAATCGAGATAGCATCACCAAAACACCTATAGTTATTATGTAAAATTCAGTATCTAAAAATATTCGTCTAACGAGACTGAAAATCTTTCAAATCGTGATATAAATATTAAACGCTATTCTGAATTATTTTTAGTTTTTCTTACTGAATTGTTATCAGCATCTGAAGAAAGTTTATATGTGATATTTATTTTTTATGTAAACCAAGTATTATAATAAAGAGGTAAAAATTTTGAAATAGTGGCCTATTGTATATCGAACTAAAAAGATTATTGAAAATGATCTTGTAAAATGGAGAGATTCTAAAGTTAAATTATATTTATTCATGAAAGAATAATTAAAATTAGGCGACCTAATATCTGTTGTGTATAGCTTAAAGACGATTAATGGTTATTATTAAAATATCAGTATTTCACATATTTATTTTAACAAAAATATATTTTCAAAACCCAGCCACTTCCTTTACTTTTAACTTCAAAAAATTATATTTAGTTTTAAAAAATCCATATTAATCCATATATTAGGTATTTTTACTTGTATGTAATTAAGGTAAATTATTTGTTTCCATTAATTATAAGACAACTTTTCTAAAAAAACTGAATTGAATCAACATTTGTTTTTGTAAATTTTTATTTTAAAACAAACCAATATAAACCTACATTTAAACGTCAAAATTCTTGCGCCACCTGATTTTTTTGTGTAAAATCTAAAAAAAAAAAAAAACACACAAAACAAAACTATCAACTATCCCACATAATATGGATTAAAATCATAATCAAAAACCAAAATTGCAATTGGAAAAAAAAAACCAAAACCATCATTAAACATGATTAAATGAAAAAACAAAACTTATAATCACACAAATAAAATAAAAAATAAAATAAAAAAATAAAAAAGAAAACCACCCGATTTGGAACTAGAAGGTTTATTTAAACGTCATTTTACTACAGTGGAATTTTTCCAAGGCACTATTATGAATCCCATCGATCTACAAAGGGTTAAGGTAATAGTCATTACTTATTTATGTTGTTCTCCTCTATTCTATATAACTCTATCAAACAAATCTACTATTTTAATTGTGTTTTGTTATTAATTAATTAACTAAATCTAACTCATACAAAAATATATTTAATTGTTTTCACCAAAACAGAAAAAAAAAAAATTGATAAAAAATTGTTCAAAATTGTTAAAAATATAAACCTCAGAATTTGTTCATTTTTATGTTGTCTAAATGTTAAAATTCAAATAAAACAATTATTATTATTATCATAAATATATATTTAAACATTCAATGAAAAAATACACATTTAACATTAAACACTTAACATTAATGGTCACTACTACTACTACTACTACTACTATTTACGATTAAATACAACTTACTTCTATTACAATTACTTATTATACTACTACTATTTATTATTATTATTATTATTATTATTATTATTATTATTATTATTATTATTATTATTATTATTATTATTTTTATTATTATTATTATTATTATTATTATTATTATTATTATTATTGATAATTGAGACTAGAAAAAAATTTTGAGCGATGATTTGGGTCGCAAAAATTATTTACTTGCGTTAAAAAATATCGCGATTTTTACTGAAAGTAAAATTTTTCAATTTAGCTAGAAACCCTAATATATGCTGCACTAATACCATCAAACATTAAACATTTCATAAATTTTATTGAGTAGGTTCTGAATTACGTGTAATTTTAAGCAGAATTGTACATAAACTTTTAGTTTGTAAAAATTTGTACATGTTCAATTTTAAACCGCCATGACTTTCGCGCCCCTCACTTAAAATGTTTAACGCGAACTGATTCTACATGCATTTGAGTCACTTTATACAAAAGGATGTTAATGTGCCATCAAAATTTTTGGTAATTTGATAATTGCCCTTTTATATTACAACTACAATTATGTATTTTCATTTCATTTTTCTATAAAATTTAGTTTTTTATTTCTTTAAAAACAAAAAAATATTTTATAAGAAGTCTTTTTTCTTTATTTCTGTTTCAATAAACAATTTTTTTTTTTT
>MINK01172972.1:185-13128 GCA_001735545.1 Phormia regina
AAAAAGTTGTTATGTTCACCTCTCAGCCGGCTAACAGCCGACTTTGAGCCGCCGCTGACTAATTTTAGCAAAGCCGCCGCCGCCCTTAAAATCGTTCGGCGCAGGTCTCTGCTCTAGTGTGGAAAATTCTCTAACAGCTGACATTTAACAACTCTGCTATAGAGTTATTTTGCAGAAATTGTCAAATAATTTTGACATTCAAGAATGTAAACAAATTGTAAAAACGCGCCAAATTGTTAAAAAGTAAACTTTAATTTAAGGAAAGAAAATAATATTACAAATTATTGTTAAAAAAGAAAAGAAAATTATTAAAAATCAAAATGGATCAATATCCGGATGAAAATGAAGAGTTTGAATTACAATATCAAGATGAATTGGAAATGATGGATGAGTTTCCTCCAGATGAACAAAATGGTAAGTTAAAAAGAATTTTTTAATTGGATGGATGGGGGAGACTTTGAAAAAATAACAAGTGTGTTTGTTTTTTTAAGACTTTCATCCCGCAATTGCGGCCAATAGTACTAAAATAAAATCTGCTCCAAGTCAACTTAGTCTAAATTCTCCCCAACTTTCACAAATAAGTTTCAATGGAGATGAAACACAAATTTCGTCTTTGGCGGGGCCGGTTAATCGTCGACTTTTTGGCACTCCTAAACAGCCTCACGCCAGAGGAGCCTCCACACCTTTGGTGACTAAAAATAAAATGGCACCTATACAGGAAGTTATCGACATCGACGATATGGGACCCTCGACTGCCAACAAAGCACTAGAAGAATTGGAAAGAGCTACAAATAAACGTAAACGCTTGGAAAGAGATCTGTTTGGTAATATTGACGATATATTTGGCAATGAAACCTATGAAGATCCAGAAGCCAAAAAAGCTCGCACAGAAGAAGAAAGAGATTTGGAAACTATTGAAAAAATTTTAGAAACTAGAAGAAAATTACAAGAACAAAGCAGGGCAGTGCGTAAAGATGATTTATCGCGCTTGGAAGCATTGCATGCCTTTAAAATGAGAAATCTGTCATATACCATACCACAGTGGCCATTTATGCCTTTGCGACGTAGTGATGATGAGCGAGTGTATGTAAGGTTTCACTCGGAAGATTATGAAACTAGAGCTATAAATGAAATAAAAGCAGCGCCTTCGATAGGCAGCCTGTTGGGAGAAAATAAACAGAAAATATGGGATGAAGCCAATGAATTAGTTTTAAAGAGAACTAGTGCTACCAAAACGGTAGAAACTGAAGAACGTGAAGTGATTGTAGTAGAGCCTACAGCAGATAAAGATACACGTTTATGGGTGGAAAAATATAAACCACGTAAATATATAGACTTGTTATCCGATGAAATGACTAATCGCAGTTTGTTGTATTGGTTGAAAATGTGGGATAAAGTGGTATTTGGCAAGTGAGTAGTAATAAAAAACAAAAAACAATTTGACGTAACGTATTGTAATTTACACTTTAATTTTAGAGAATTTAAAGCATTGCAGGCCAATGTTAACAATAACACTGAACTAAATACCTTTAACAAACGTACGGGTAAATTTGAATCCACGGGCGGCTGGCGTTCTCGCAAAACGAAGCAATTCCTAAATACAAATGTTGATGAAATGGGTAGACCCATGCAAAAAGTGGCCTTATTATGTGGTCCTCCCGGTTTGGGTAAAACCACTCTAGCTCATACTATTGCTCGTCATGCTGGCTACAATGTGCGAGAAATTAATGCCTCCGATGATCGTAGTCCGGAAGCCTTTAAAATGGCTTTGGAAAATGGTACACAAATGACATCGGTAATGAATGAATCTAAAAAACCAAATTGTATTATTTTGGGTAATGTATGAAAATGTGAAATATCTGCTAAAGTAATAAATTATATACAAGCATTTTGAATTTGCAGATGAAATTGATGGTGCTCCACGTCAATCTATAGAATTTTTGGTAAAATTTGTTACGGATAGTGTGCAAAGTAAAGCTAAAGCAAAGGGTGGTAAGGCATCGCACAACGTTTTAAAACGCCCCATTATATGTATTTGTAATGATGTCTATGATCCGGCTTTGAGACCTCTAAGACAAATTGCTTTTGTTGTAACCTTTCCTCCAATTGATTCGGCACGTTTGGCTGAACGATTGGTACAAGTGGCACAAAATGAACGTTTAAAAACAGATTTTGGCACATTGATTTCCCTTGCAGAGAAATCTGGCAATGACGTACGTTGTTGTATTTCAACCATGCAGTTCTTTAGGTAAGTAATTCTTAAAAGGACAAAGGTATTAATTTATTTGAATAAGTTGAATACAATAAACATTAATTATAGTCTTCGAAAATATTTATAAAACAAAAATATTTTATTTAGAACCAATTTTTCTATTCCACTACATTTTTTTCGGATACCTGGTTTTAGTTATATTTACAAAAAAAATTTTGAATATCAAATATTACAAGAAATTTTTTTCATCGAAAAATTTTATGCTAACTTTATTTAAATTTTGTTTGTTGTTCTAGTGCTCAAAAGAATGCGTTAAAATTACAAGATGTTTTAAATAACAATTTGGGTCAGAAAGATCGACATCAAGGTTTATTTGATGTTTGGACTTCGATATTCAGAGTAAGTTTTAAATTCTGCTTTAGAAATTACAATTAGCGTAACATCAAAAATGAAACTTTGCAGATTCAACGCCCTAAAAAACAATTAACTCAAGCTAGCGGCGATGAAGAGGCTCAAGTTACAATGACAGATATGTCAGTTAGTACACGAGTGCGTCATACCCTGGATGTAGTACATTCTGGTGGTGATTATGGACGGTAGATATTTAAAAAATTAAAAATGGTTTTGATATTTAATTATTTTCTATGATTTAACAGTTTAATGCAAGGCGTCTATGAAAACTATTTACAACAAAAAATGCCCGATCCAAATTTGAATGGCATTGTAGAAGCTACACAATGGTTTTGTTTTTCTGATATTGTACAGACACAAATCAATCATTTGCAAAATTATACAGTTTATCCCTATTTACAATATGGTTTTGTTATATGGCATCTTCTATTTGCCTCCTTAGCTTGGCCTAAAATTAATTTCCCTACAAAAGGATACGAGGTAAGTAAGTATTGACTATAAATTTAAGTTTAAATTTTATGGTCGTATTATTTATAAAGTATCTTTTTATACATCTACATCATTATAATTATCACTACTAACATTTGTTTGTTGATTTTGCCTGTACAAGTGCTTATAAATGTTTCAAAATTCCATAACTGAATGGTGAATGAATGGGTTTTTTGTTTATGTTATAAATGTCATTTTATTTCTAAACAATTTTTTGTGTTCTTTATTCTCTGAGTCTTTAGGACATGTATAAGTAGATTTTTTTCGGATTTCAATGAATAAAATGCAATCAAGAGATTAAATGTGTTGTGGCACAACATAATATAAACATTAATGCGATATGAAATAAAATGATATAAACAAAAGGGGGCGAAATACATACATATATGTATGTACATTAAGAGGAAAATGAATTCGTTTTACACTTTTTAATTTCATATTCAGATTTTATAAAGCTGAATATTAAATAACCTAAACTCATTTCTGGTAGAGTTTGTTTTATGCATAGATACATTTTTATTTGATGATTAACTTTTTTTCAGCTACTATTCTTAAGGACAGTCAGTCAGTCATAATCAAATCGTTAAAAATCCTTTTATTTTGTGTTTTTTACATCTTTTAACAGTTTCAACAAAAAATGACTACACAAAGGAATATTTTCCAATCTCTACGTAAATCTTTTACTAGCAGCACAGTGGGTATTGGCCAGGGTAATGCTGTGTTATTGGAAACTGTGCCGCTATTGAAATATATTCTATCACCTCAATTGAGATCCGTGGCAATACAATTATTATCACAAAAGTAAGTTTACAAGAATAGTTAAAATTTATAATAAAATACATGAATATTTTTCACTTAATCCAGAGAACAAGCCGATTTAAAACATTGTGTTGAAATAATGGTTGACTTAGGTATAACTTATACACAAGTTAAATCTGCCGATGGTCCCTACATATATCGTATGGAACCTGATATTGATACTATAATGCAATTTCCTAATTTCCCTGGTGTTACGCTATCATATTTTGGTAGACAATTAGTATCACGTGAAGTTGAATTAGAACGTATACATCGTTCTACACCAAAAGTAATGGGACCGATAAAATCGACTCCACCTTCAAAACAGCCAAACGTAAAAAATACTTCTCCTACAAATTTACCCAATCATTTGCAACGTCTCAAACCAAAACGTATTGATGCAGCAACCAAAGCTAAAGCAAATAGTGAAGCGGTAAGTCTATTTTATTATTTCACTCATTACTTGCTCTAAATGCATGAATAAACTTTTAACCATATCCATAATAAATAGATTTAAACAATTTCTTTTTTAATATTTACTTTCTTTGCCACTTATCATAAAACTAGAAAAAAATTTACTTACTTGCATTTGATTTACATAACAAACGCATGGATTATAAAAAATGTAGTTTTTCTTTGTGTGCAAAAACCATAGAGTAAGAGAAAAGTTAACAAAAACGTGCTTTGAAAATTAAATTTAAAAAGCAAAATGTACTATAGAATTTTAATAGATTGCACATTTAAAGTTATTGATTAAAATTTGTCTATATTAAAAAAAAAAAAAAACAAAACACATTTTTTATTGTATAAAATCTTTGTTTTAATGCACATTGATTTTTTTAAATCGGAATTTTCTGCAAAAATATTATGAGTTCTGACTAAAAGCTAAAAATCCGACAAGAACTAGAAAAATGCAAAAAAGTTAGCTTATAAAAAATCAATACTTAGTTAAATAATTAGAGAAGTCGATTTGCTCCACAATTTTTCTGCATATTTGGATAAAAAAAAAGATATTGGTAGAAAATCTATCGTAAAAGTAAAAGATCATTAATCTTTAATGAAAAGTATATTCGGATATTATTATTCAAAGAAACAAAATACTGGGATAAATTTTTTCTTAACATTACCGGACAAAATTTTCTATATAAAAATTATACGAAAAGATGAATAATCCAGATAATATTTTCTACGGAGACATTCTTCGGATAAACTTTTCTATATAAAAAACCTTATCCGAATAAACTTTTCTATATATAACTTTGTCCGGATAAGCTTTTTTTGCATAGAAACTTCATCCGTATAAACTTTTGTATACAAAAAGTTTATCCGGATTAACTTTATTTCTATGATGAATAAAAAACAAAATTTTGAGTTTTAAAAAACATCCCTCAATATCGAAAAACATTTTTTGTAATTATCCTTTTACTTTACTAAAAACAAAAATAGTATTTGAGTATTTATGTTATTGTATATAATTTAACTTTGATTTACATATATTTTCTCAAATCATATATTTTTCATTATTCACTTAATATTACTGCAGTGAGTTAAAATTGAAAAGTAAATTACTATACTAGTTTGGCTCAATATTAAAAGGTTATAAAATAAATTTGGAATAAGAATAACAAAATAAACATTCATTGCCTTAATAATAAGTTATTGCTCGTAAAAATTCATTGTCTTTATTATCCTGTGAAATTGAAATCAAATCTCAGTGCAATATTCATTGTGCAAATACAAAGAAACAATAAAAAAAAAAAACATATAAAACAAATAATAGAATAAGTAAGAAAAGGTGTTTCAGTGCTAACAATAATCATCCATCCATACAAGTAACTGAGTGTTTGTTTTAAAATAAAATCCAAAGTTAAATTGAAAATAAAATTCTATCTAAAACTTGTTATTAACTTTAACCAACCCAAAGGCTGACTAACAAACAAAAGTTCTAAATATTATTTGCAATTGTGTAAAAAAGTAAAACGAAATAAAAATGTAATAATATAAAATGTAGCTTTCTATCATCTATCTGCAATCACCATATTTCTATTATCATACAAATCTTCTTCATCACTGTCGTTTTGGTGTTTGTTAAAAATGTGAATGTGAATATGAATTCTAATACTAATAATAATATCAATTTCAATACAAACACTAAATATGTAACATTACAGGTCTCCAAGGATTTCTTTGGTCGTATACAACGTAAAACCGCCGCACAAACATTAGCAGATGAATGTAAGTATTGTTGTATTCACACACACAAACACATACACACACACACACACTCGATGCTGTTTGCTACATATCTACTGGTAGATAGATATAATTTTCATTTTACATTGTTTACACTGGTTGTTTTCTATTCTTATTCCATTGTATTCGTTTTCAAAGTTTATTTATTATGATTAAGTATACAAGATTAGGTATAAATGCAGAACTTAAAAGAGTTGTTTCATATAATTTAAGTCTTTTTTTATACTTTTTCAGATAATGTTTTATATAATTAAGTTTATCCAGAAGTTTTTATAAGAACCTTATCCGGATACTGCTTTCTTATTGAAGCGTTTATCTTAATAAATTTTATTTAATAGTATAGAAATATCGCGATAATGTTTTCGTATAGATAGAAAATATTATGCGAATAATTTTTGGAAAAAGTTTGTTCAACTAAAGTTGAGTTTGAAGAGTTGCAGAACAAAATGTACTTTTTTCATTATTTAATTTGCGTGGAAATTAAGAATTACTTTTTTCGCTCCCCTACAAAGCATTTTGAGTTCGAAAATGGTAAAAATGCATCGAATGGCTTCAATACACCGCAACAAATCGTAAGGATGTGTAAGATCAAAGTCATTTGATATAAAAAAGTAGGTTTTGTTACAAAAAATTTTGAAAAAATTTTAAAATTTCTTTGTATTTTAAAGGAAATATTTTTCATGAATAATGTATTAAATGATCTAAAAATACTGTTTGTAAAAATAAAAAAAAAAAAAAATTATATATGGAAAAAAGTGCAAATTATTCCATCAAAGCTTTTTCTAAAAGTGCTCAACCCATTAAATGCAACAATAACAATAAACCAATTTCTGAAAAAAATTTAAAAAATGTTGTTTTGTTCTGCGACAGCACAATTATTATATAAAGAATTATGGACTTTAAAACTCTGCATGTGTAAACAAAGACTGCAATTCTTGCTCGCAATGTAAAGTGTGAGGAGTGTGTGTCTGTTTATACAATATGTTTGTTTATTAAATACTAATTTTACGCTTGAATATTTTGTTTTCCAGCCAAATCTGATCCAATTGTTAAAAGTCCCATTTGGTATCGTTACAAGGAGGGTTTCAACAATGCTGTACGAAAAGATATTCATATGAATGAATTATTGTAACAAATAATCCTGAACTTGCTTAGTTTTGTATTATTTCCTTTCGCTTTCGTATATTAGTTTTAAATTTGTGTTAATAAAAAGTTTTTTTTTATACCTATATATAAATATGTATTTGTTGTATTATGTCATGTAATTGTTTATGGAGATTTTAACTTTCTGATAGTCTTTGCGAAATTTAATTATTCTCTTCAAAATTATAAAGTTTCTGAGTGCATCGGTTGTTTTTAAAGTATAACGTACATTGTTGTTACTTATGCATTTGAGTTTGTTGTAGGCGTTAATTTACTATATTAAGTCAAGGGTGTGTCATATTTATGACACAGATTCATTTTCCACAACACAACTATAAAACTCTTTAGATGAGTAAATACTAAGTTGATGTGCGTAATACTCTCTAAGCATGTGTTCATATTTTCCTTTTCAGTTTATTTTTATTTTCATTTAAAATTTCATATATTTTTTATTTGTATTCTTCTTGTTAAACTGATAAGATGATAAGGTCTCTATTACGTTAGGCTTGAGCTCGCTTTTAAGTCTCTGAATATATTTTATTATTACATAGAGTAAGATTCGGTTTGTTCGTTATTGCGTTAAGTATTTCTCCGAGAGTGCTAAATAGTTTTATTTTACTTAAAATTAAATAGAATTTTTATTTAATTGGTATTAACTAGAATTATTCATTATGTCTAAATTCATTATTACATTATTAATTTTCTTAATCGCATCAAACAGTTTTATTTCCATCGAAACACGCAGCTGGGGTATTCCAAGTAAGTTTTCATAACAACGTGCTTGCAATAAATGAATATAATTAATGTCCGTCATTACATTTGCATTTTACAGATATTTGTTTGCAGCCTCCACCCAGATCTGAAGGTATTTGTACGATTGAAATTGAAGGATATTATTTTGATGCTCAAAAGAATAATTGTGAAAAATATACTGTTGGCGGTTGTCGTCTTATGGGCGGTCAAAGTTTTGGTTCACTACAAGATTGTTTGGCCACATGTGTTCATGCTACACGACGTATACAAGACATACGACAAGAATGAATTAAAATAATTAAAGCAATTTAATAAAGAAAATAAAGAAAATAAGTATTTTTTCTACTCTTGGTTTGTTAAAATATTGATATAAAATTTGAAATTTTTACTACAATTCTATTTAATTATTTATTTAAGACGCGAGAAAATATTTTAATATTAAAATAATTTTTATTCGAAATTGTATTTTATAGTTATTGCTCTTCTTTAGTAAATGTGTGAACTGTTTATCTTCTTCTGTCCACTTTAAGCTAGATTTTATTTATTTTTTAACTCGTGCTCAGTATTTCTTATCAGTTCTGTTCATTTTCTATAAAGTTTATTCAGGGTATTTAATCTTTAATTACGAAAGGTAACATTGTTTTAATCTTATAATCTCTGAAGGCTTTCCAAAATTTGTTAAAAAAAAAATTCCTATAAAATGATGTTTTTAATAGAAAAGTTTATCCGTATGAAGTTTTATTATAGAAAAATTTATCCGGATGGAATTTCCAATCAAAGTTTATACCGAAACAGCTTCCTTATAGATAAGCTAATCCGGATAAAGTTTTCTGATCGAAGTTTATATCAATATAAGTATAAAAGTTTATTCTATATAAAAGATTATCTGGAAAAAGTTTTGTATGACATTTTAATCCGGATAAAATATTGTACAGACAAATTTATTCGGTTTAAGCTTTTGTTTAGAAAACAGTTTTATTTTAAAAATATTTATCCGGAATTTAATTAATGATTTAAAATATTTTATGTGACCTGCTATTGATGACAAATTTAAAATCTCAATTTTTTATTACTTTCACTGTTAAACTTTTTTTCTATTTAAAATGTTTGTATAATATTCGATTATATTACACTAATGGTAATAAATAAGCACATTAATAAAGTGATCTTTGCTCGATGACATTAAGAAAATCATATTTCGTTTAAAATGAATACCCCATGTATGTTTTCGTTTTCATTTTCGTTTTAACTTTAGTAAAACCTTGTTTGTTTTCAATTCTAGATTCTTACAAAAAGAATCTTAGAAGCAAACGATCTCTTATCAGCATAAATACTCATTAATAAAAATACAAAATCTTTATGCCAGACATTCAATTACAGGCGAACATTCGCTGTGATCGTTGAGCAATATTTAAATCAAGATCGGAATACATCAAATACAATTCCGTTAAAAAATTAAACAAAAATTTTGAAAATTAAAGAAAAAACTAAATAAACTTAGAACAGCGTTTTAAATAAGAAAAGTGCTAACAGATTACAGTATAATTTAAATTATCATTATTTGTTAAAAACTAATCAAATATATAATTAAAAACATTTGTAACAAATAGAACATATTTTATTATTCTTAAATCAAATGGGAAATTGTTTTTGTATCAATCAATTTGTAACAAAAAGAAAACGGGTAGTAGTTATATATAAAACTTGAACAAGGACTCTAAGGAAAATAAAGTCTTAAAAACTTCTAAGCACAACAGTATTTTTATATAAAATGAATCCTTCAAGCGCTAAGCGTTTTGTAATTATCATCTGCTGTATCCTTTTGAATTTGATTTACTCCATACAAGCAGCTGGTAATCGTACACGTAAGTTAACATACATTTTATTTCAATAAAAATAAATTGTAATTTTTTTTTTTGTTTCCTTTTCCCCTCTAAGGTGTTGTTGTTAGCATTTGTGATCGTCAACCCACAATTAATGGTTTATGTGGCTCCTCAACTTTAGGCATTTATTATGATGCCGAAACCCAACGTTGTAAATATTTGGGCTGCAGTCCAGATAAGAAAATTTTCTCTTCCCTAGAAGATTGTGAAAAACGTTGTAATAAGAAACGACGTCATAGACGTGTTCGTTATTCAAAAGTTTAATTTAATTGTAAACAAACAAAAAAAAAAAAAAAAAGATTTTTTTTTAAATTAAATGAGTTTTATTAGTGAAACAACTGTTGCAATTAAACAAAAACGCAATTTTTTCTTTATTTGTTATGGAAGTATTCGAATTAATTCTATTGAACTTTAATGGAAAAATATTTATTTTGAGTTGTTGAAAAATAAAACGCAGTATTTCATATTTCTGGTTATATTGAATTTGAAGATAAGGATATACTAGATTTTTTTATTTTATATTTCTAATATAATTCAATACCTTCATATAGAAAGAAACGTTTAAAAAAATAATACTATTATTTTCGAGTTAAAACAGTTTACGATTATACTGAAAATCTTATGAAAATTAAACTAATTCCTTTAAAGTTTCAATATATTTATATATTGAATATATTACTCCCAAACCAATGAATAAACGCTCTGAAAATTGAATTTTAGAAATTTAAACCTCTAAACAGATATTCTAAGCATTTTTGTGGAAATGATTTCTATTTTAAATGACGATTTAAATTCAAAATGAGGTCTTCATGATAGAACTCTTATTCTATGACAATTCGAATGAGTTTTTAAGGACTTTGACTAATTCCAGATTTTGAACTGATTAAAATAACAATTAATAAATCTAGAACAAAGAGTTATGTTGAAAAACAGTTTTTATATACTTCCTCATAAAACAATTCACCTTTAACAACATTTCTCTCTAAAGTGTTGTTGTTTATTTGAAAGTAAGTTGAACATTTTATAAAGAAAGACTTGATCTTATAATTTTCATTTAGTTTAATACAAATTTTTTTTAAGATTTCCTGAAGAAGTGGTAGAAAAATTTTCCTAAATTTCTGTTAAGCATTTTGTGTTAACCTTAAATTGAAATTCATTGGTCAAGAGCAACTTAATTTTGTGATAAGTTCTAAATAAAAATTGTTTCTGTACATTGTCTTGTATACATATTTATTACTACGAGAGTACACCAAAAGTGTCTCGCTACCCCTATAGAATTGTAAAAAAACATAACCCGCTAAATAACAAAAAAATACATTTAACAATTGTCACAATAGTGATAGTCCCTGATTTTAAATAACCAAAAGAAAAGGAACAATAAAATTAAATTAACTTGAAAATGCAAATAAAATAATAAATTTTAAATAAAAATTACTTTCTTATAATGCAGAAAAATATAAATAAATATATTGTTTTGATATCGCAAGTTCTTAATTTTATACACATACATACATATATAAAAATGTGTATTTTCTGAAAAGTGAAAGAGATTATAATGGATAAAAACAGAGTAACGTGTAAAAAACAATTAAAATCGTTGACATATTTACATGTGTTTTAAAAGGAATTTCTACAGTTCTTTTGCACCACTAAGTATTTATTTCCAATGACAACAGAATGTTGAATTCATGACTTTTTCAGTTCTTTTTCACTTCTGTTTTTGCTGCGACTCTATTATAAGTAAATTTGTTGAATTTTGTACATAAATTCTGCCTCGATGTTGTGCAGAATTTCAACAACTAATTTTACAAAGAAGTACATGCAATTTTTCGGTCGCGGTCTGTGCGCCCCTCAACCGAATACAAAACTTTTGGATAGGTATTGATACTTATTGTAATTGTGCGTATTTTGATGTAGGCACATTCCCATATTGAATTGCTTGGATTACTGCTTTAACTTAGTTTTTTGTCATTTTACATAACAAAATCGGAGGAGCATTAAAAATAAATTTAGTACAAAAATTTTATGGACTTTTTGAAAATTATGCAAAAATTACTCATTTTGTTTTTTTTATTTTTTTTTTATTTTTATATAATTGATTGGGTTCATAAGTTTAAGTCAAATGTCGTTGATAATTGAAAACGGGATACTTTTGTCAAAACACATTTTACTAAGTAAGGCACATCGCGTGGACAGCATGAAATTAACTATAAATGACATAATAATTAGATGTTTGTTATGCTTAATAAAAAATCGAAGGCACATCAAAAATTTTTGAGAGATAAACATTCTATGGACTAAAAAATATTTACTTGTGTTAAAAAAGGATTCCTATATAATAGAATATAATAAAAATATATTTTCATTCAATATATAAAGAAATAAATTAGATTCGATAAAAAATGTTCACAATATTTTGAAAAATCGAGATTTTTATAGGAAAAAAAAAATTTAAATTTTATTAGGAAACCCTAAAATTTGTTGCATTAATACCACGATATAAAAGAGAAGGTAGTTTCACTTTCTCTTTTGGTAGCCATAATTAACGTTCTGAAGTTTATGGGAATTATGACATATCATGCTACCATATTTTTTTTTTTATCAAAAATCCCACTTTTGTTTATTTTTTTTTAATCAAAAACACAAGAATTAAATAATTAAAAATTGAAATAATAAAAATACAAATAAATAATTGATTTAAATTGCTTAAGCTTAAAGAGAATAAAAGAAGATTAATGCAACAACATTTTTCCCAATTGAATTGTGAAAATACAAGGCATTTTTGCAAGAATGCTGCAATAAAATTTTTCAAATTTCCCGCTCTGCCATATATACGATAAACGGAATTTGAATTGCCTAAAGTTCCACTTGTATGTTTACTATATATTGGAAGGGATGACATTGTTGAGGAAACTGTATGCAATTAAACTAAAAATGCTTTTCCAACCAATAAAAGTTAACAAATCGAGTGTTCGACTTATGAATATTTCTTAACATTAGT